>JAYMSV010000463.1:0-16971 GCA_036897745.1 Erodium moschatum
GAACCCATTTACAGTAGATTGTGAACCTATATATATATATATATATATATATCAACTTACATGATTCTTTTGATTTTGGAGTATTTTGATTGGTTAAATTTATCTCCACAAACCATTAAATGGAATCAGGAATCTTCACAACTCCCTTGATTCTTTATAAAAAATAATCAAAGAAATCATTTTTAGTTTGACCCTAAATCCTCCTGGTCCTGTATATGTCTTCCGTTGTCTGCAGCTGGTTTGTATTTCATCATTATAAATTCTCATTAAACAATCACTGTCCTTGTTCATGACAATGTTTTGATGGAAGATATAGTATAGGAATAGGGCACAAAGAAGTTATTCCATGACCTACAGAGAGAAAGAGCGTTACTGAGAGATTGATGTCCACCAAGGTGATTTATTTGGGAGTTGGGGCTGCAGCTAGGTGGTCTTTTATTGACAGTAGTAGTGGTGGCTAAGATGTGGAGTTCACATTGTGATTTGTGTTTTTTTCAGTGATTTTGGTCAAGTGCATTTCAGAAGTCATCTTTATAACTTTTCCATGTATAAAAGCTTCTTGTTCAATAAATGTGTATATTGTTGTTGGGGTTTTAGCTTTCAACCTTCTGCACATGGTAGCATAGTAATGTGGTAGTGGGCTTTCAACTACTAGCTTAAACTTTGAAAACTGTTTAGTAGGCAGCTAATAAAATATCTAGTGATCAGATTACATAAGTTTGCCTCTGCCCAAAAGACTAGAACAGTGATGGTCTGAAGTATTAACTCGAGATTTGTTCGAAAAATATTTGATTGGTAGATGAACCATATTTTTGTGATTTAAAATGTAGTGCATTATGGCAAGTTGGGTGTTTATTTTTCTTTATAGATGAACCATATTTTTGTGATTTAAATTATAGTGCATTATGGCAAGTTGGGTGTTTATTTTTCTTTATGTAAGACATATGGTACCCTTGATAGATGTTTCAATATGTAGTTGTCACATTAGGAATCTTTAACCGATGAAACTTGTTTGAACTGTGCAGTTGGCTATTGTAATTTTTGATTGAATTGAATGAAATCATTTACCAAAAAGCATCACTAAAAGTCATCATTACTAGGCAAGGATGTAGATGTTACTAGACAAGTATTTAATGACTTTGTTAACTGTAACAACAGCATTGGTGATTTACAGTTTACTGAAGAAGTATCATAAGATATTTCTAATGGTTTAAGGCTTTAAGCTGATGAGTATATTGTCTTGAGTTCCTTTTCAAGTGACGTTTGTCCTATGATCGTGGTAGGCATACCTTCTAAATTTGTTATGGTAATGAAAAACTTATAGAATCATTGTTTCTCATTTCCAGGAAACACTTTAAATTGTAACCATCCTGTAGTCATGGAACTCATCCTTGACAGCTTAAGACACTGGTATGAATGCAATACATGGAGACACCCATGATTATTATAATAACAAATATATCTTGTGCTAAAAAATGCACTACTACTTGGCAATTCTTGTCTTCAATTATCTTTTCTATTTTTCCACAAACAACTTATTTATTTATGTATTTTATGTTTTTATTTCCTTCTATCCAACAGGGTTGAGGAATATCATGTGGATGGCTTTCGGTTTGATCTTGCCAGTGTTCTTTGTCGAGGAACAGATGGTTCTCCACTCAATGCTCCGCCACTAATTAGGGTAAGTGTTTAATTTATGAGGGAATTGCTAAAATGTGCTGGCAGGGAAGAAAGACTGCTCAATGCAAAAAAATGACCTACGAGCTGCTTTCTGAATGGTGCATGGTGTTTTGTTAAGTTCTGATAATTTGTGATATTACCTATGAATAATAATTAAGTTAATTTAAAAGTACTAAAATTGTATAATAAGATTTGAATTCTTTTAAAACTATTGTTTTGATCCGAATTACTTCAAAAAGCTGAATTAATTAAAATAAAAAAAATTAAAAGTGAAATACGGAGAAGACGAAGTCTTCCTTGCTCCCTCCGGATAATTGAACTCAACAGTCCACTGGAGAAGACGCCTCGATGGCTGGCGAACACACTTCTTGTTCACTGCATCTCCAATGGTGTTGACTAAGATCTGTTTCAAGTTCAGGCAGAGGCCTACCTTAACTCTGTCGAAGATGCTGACAATTGCTTACAGGAGACAATCATTGATTCATCAAAGAAGTTGCTGCCATTCGCCAGATTTCGTTTGGTCTGAGGCCAAGCCACCGCTGGAATATTTCGGCCGAATTTAAATATTTGGCTGAGGGTTCAGGATTGGGGAGCAGAATACAGTTTAGGGTTTTTGTAAAAACTATGTGCCTGGCACATGACAAAAAAAAAATAGAATATTCAGTTCATGTTAACAGAATATTCAGTCATTTTCCATCCATTTAACAAAATGCTCAAGTTTTGGACGGTGCACTATTCAAAAAGGTCCTCCGTGGCACGTTTGTTTTTTCATTGGGAAGTTTTACATCAGCGTCCAAACTATAAGGTCACAATTTAGCAATCCCCCCTTTATTTATTGACTGTTCTTCTTTTTATATGTTGAGATACTCACCCATATCTGAAAGAAACTGAAATGAAGTGATGCTTTTAGTAGTGGAGCCTGATCTGATGGGAGAAGCAATACCCTATAGACTGTGTCCCACTTTTATGCATAATCCTCATTACATCTGCGTTCGCCTCCTGCTTCTGTACAAGCTTCTAACATTTTCTTTGTGGTCTTCACCTCTTGATACTTGTAACTAGTTTATCCGTACAAGGACAATTTTCAACTATTTTGTAGTCTTACAACCATAGTTTAGTCTAATGCATTACATCTCATCCAATCTAAGTTGATAGATATATCATTTGTGTTCAGTTTAGTCTAATGCATTACATCTCATCCAATATAAGTTTATAGATATATCATTTGTGGTTGAAGTTGTGGAGAGTGCCTTTAGTTTGTTTTGACACCACTATATGGAGAAAAGTGGTGGTGTCTAATTTTATCATTGTTTAATGGATCAGGCAATTGCCAAAGATGAGATCCTGTCAAGGTGTAAAGTTATTGCAGAGCCATGGGATTGTGGAGGCCTTTATCTTGTTGGAAGTTTCCCAAACTGGGATCGGTAATGAGCTTATTACCATATTTTTAATGCTACCGTTATTGTTGTTCATTAATGTTGTTGTACAGAGAATATGTAACAAAAATGATTCGTGCTCCTTTCCTTCTACAAAATCAAAGTTACTGTCAACTGTGTTGATGATGGTTTGATCTATGGCATCTAGGATCTTTGTAGTGAAGTACTATTAAAGGTCTAAAATTTTAAAGTTTGTGTGTGCGAATGTGTTCAGTTAGGCCATTCCGGTTGTGCAACCAGTTGAGTGTTGATATTTTGGAACCTTACATTTATTATTTAAATTTCTTCAATGTAGGTGGGCGGAGTGGAATGGAAAGTATCGTGATGACATAAGAAGATATATAAAGGTAATGCCATGGAAATAAATAGTCTATCGTGAGTATATTCTTGTTAATTTTACAGCAAGTGGGCTCCTGAAACTTTGCATAGTTCTTATGCTGCTGGCAATAATACCGGCATTCTATACCATGTAGTTGGTGTTCATGCTTTTCTTGTTAGTTCAAAATATTTTGGTACTTGGATTCTCTTTTATTGTTGCATCTTTATTATTTGCTTCTCTGTTAGGCAACTTACTTTACACCTGTGTTGTCTTGTTGTATCTGTCACATTCTGTATCAACACAAGAAGTCGTTAACTTACGTTAATATCTCTGTTTCTTATCATGTCCTAAAATGTACACAATACAGGGTGATGCTGGTATGAAGGGGAGCTTCGCAACTCGAGTTTCTGGATCTGCCGACTTATTCAATGTAAGCTTCAAATAATCAATAAATGAAAATTATGATTGCACAATAATTCTTTACGTACCATGCCTTTAGTGTTTCTTGGTTTGTGCTGGAGAGACTGTTGAAGTATACCAAAATTAAAGAATATGTTTTTGGTTACCACTTGATATACTAGTTGTAGCCTTCCACCTGATAGGTTAAGCTTCTGGGTTGCAAGTATTGACAAACTTTATGCAAGATAGCTGAATGCTTTTTCTATTGAAATCTGTCTCCTTAAACAGGAGTGTTGGACAACTTAAATAAGGTAACATAAATATACAACTAATACTATTGACTAATTAGCTAACTATTCTAAGTAATATTTACAAATACATGGTAAGAAGAATAACGTAATTAGAGGTATAAAACTTGCAAGTAATCCCAGAATCGTGGTCATAATTTATTGCCATTAATATCCCCCCTCAAATTGATGCCGAATGATTATGAAGCATCAATTTGTCAACCATAAACTGATGACGGTTTCGGGAAAGAGCCTTTGTAAACACGTCAGCTGTTTGAAGAGCAGTATTGATATGAGGAAGTGAAATCACATTACTGTCGTAGGCATCACGAATAGAATGACAATCCACTTCAATGTGTTTTGTACGTTCATGAAACACTGGATTCGCAACGATTTGGATGGCACTAGTATTATCTGCATGCAGTGGAGTAGGCTCAGCCTGAGCAAAGCCAAGTTCACCCAATAATCCTCGAAGCCAAACAATTTCTGAACATGCCGAGGACATAGCACGATATTCAGATTCAGTGGAGGATTTAGATATTCGATCTTGTTTCTTGCTTTTCCATGATACAAGAGAGTCACCAAGGAACATACACCAACCAGTAATAGAACGTCGGGTATCAGAACAACCAGCCCAATCCGCATCACTGTATGCAACTAAACGAATGGAAGTACCCACAGGAAAGAAAAGACCTCGATCAGAAGTCCCTTGCAAATAGCGAATAATGCGACGAACAGCAGCTAGGTGGATGTGCGTAGGTGTTTTCATGAATTGGCTAACTTGTTGAACAGCAAAGAAAATATCCGGCCGAGTAATCGTCAAATAATTTAGGCTCCCCACCAAGCGACGATACAAAGAGGGATCGGGAAGAAAATCACCATCATCTCGACGATATTTGACATTTACCTCTAAAGGAGTGTCAACCGAGCGACCATCTTGGAGACCAGCCAAAGAAATAAGATCCCGAGCGTATTTATGTTGGTTTAGAAAGAGACCAGCAGCAGTTGAATGCACTTCAAGACCTAAAAAATATTGTAAAGGACCTAAATCCTTCATGTGAAAGGATTGATGAAGATGCTCTTGAAGTTGGGAAATCATAGTAGAATCAGTACCCGTAATAACAATGTCATCAACATAAATCAAGAGTAAAACTATGCCTTTCGAAGTTTTGCAAAGAAACAGAGAAGAATCATACTGACTTTGGACAAAGGAGAAGCTGAGAAGTGTAGATCGAAACTTGTCAAACCAGGCACGTGGTGCTTGTTTCAAGCCATAGAGTGATCGTTTGAGTTTGCAAACATCTGTCGATGGTGTAGAAAAGAGTCCCAGTGGTGGAGTCATATATATTTCTTCCTTCAGGTCCCCGTGTAAGAAAGCATTCTTTACATCCATTTGACGCAATGGCCAACCTTGAGAAGCTGCAATAGCAAGAACAAGTCGAACAGTAGTCATCTTTGCAACTGGTGCAAATGTTTCTTCATAGTCAACTCCATATTCTTGCCGATTGCCAAGTGCCACCAGCCGTGCTTTATATCTGTCAAGAGACCCATCAGAGCGGAGCTTTATGGAATATACCCATTTACATCCAATGGGTTTGACGCCTGTAGGGCATGGAACTATATCCCAAGTATGGTTCTCGTGGAGAGCTTGAAGCTCCTCTTGCATGGCTTGCGTCCAACATGGATGTTTAGCTGCTTGAGAATAACAAGTAGGAACTTCGGTGTTAGCTAAAATGGCAGAGAAACCATACCGTTTTGGAGGATGAGTGGTGCGGAGTGACCTTCGAAGCGTCACTGGAGCAGTCACCGGATCAGGGTCGGGAAGGATTTGCAGAGATGAAGGCCCTCTTCGCTGATAAACATAGTTGCTGTTAAAACGCACAATGGGTGGCAGCAGATCGTGGCTATCATCAAAGGTTGGAATATAAACACTATCAAAATGAGAGACATGTTGCTGAAAAAAATACTCGCTTTCAAAGAAAGTCACATTTCTAGAAATACGCATGCGATTAGCAACATTATCATAGCACAAATATCCTTTCTGAGTAGTGCTATACCCCATAAAAGCACATTTGACCGACTGGGCCATAAGTTTGTGACGTTCATGAGAAGGCAGATGAACAAAGCAAACACATCCAAAAGTGTGCAACATGTCATACCGAGGATGTGAACCGAAGAGACGATGGTATGGAGAATCAAACATCAATTGCTGAGAAGGTAAGCGATTGATTAAATACACCGCAGTGGATAAAGCTTCCACCCAAAACTTAGCTGGAACAGAGGACTCCAAGAGCAATGTTCGAACCATATCCAACAAGTGGCGGTTCTTACGTTCAGCCATCCCGTTCTGTTGAGGGGTATAAGGACATGATCGCTGAGATAAAATCCCTTTCCTTTGCAAGAATCCCTGAAATTCATGTGACATGTATTCTCCTCCATTATCCGACCGCAATATCTTAATACAAGTAGAGAATTGTGTTTCAATGTAGGCGAGAAAAGTTTGAAAAAACAATGAACACTTCAGCTTTGGTGCGCAGAAAATAAATCCATGTGAAACGGCTGTGATCATCAATAAATGTTACGAAATATTTATATTGAGCATGCGAGATAACAGGCGTGATGCCCCAAACATCCGAATGTATAATCTCAAAACAAGTATTAGCACGACTTCCATATGTAGGAAAAGGCAGAATTTTACTTTTTCCCAACTTGCAAGTGGAGCAATCAAAATGAAACCGTTGATCTTTGTTACCAAGAAAGCCACGATTCATTAAATTAGACAAAATCACATTGTTCGGATGACCCAAACGTTTATGCCAAATGGAAGTCTTATTCTCAACGATAATAGAAGATAAAGACAAAGTTCTAGGTGTCGAAAATTGCAGCGGAAAAATTCTGCCCACTTTAGGCCCCTTCGCGATCACCTTCCCCGACACCTGATCCTGCACAAGACAACCATTTCGAGAAAAGTGCACCTCACAGTTATCATCCACCATTTGACCAACAGAAATTAGGCTAGTGGATAATCCAGGAGAGACAAATACATCACGAAAAGAAGGGGTAATATCACCAATGGCTGTAATTGGGAGATTACTGCCGTTGGCGATTTCAATATTTTGAGTGCCAGTATATCCCCGTACATTATGTAATAAATCAGTTGAGCTAGTCATATGATTGGATGCTCCAGAATCAACAATCCAAGGAAAAGTATTAGGCTTACTGTTACCTTGAAGTCCAAGAGCAGAGAATGCTGTGAGAATCATTTGCTGGACCATTTCTGGAGTAAGTGTTGGCTGATTTGTATTTGTGGTCGTAGGAGCACTATCACCAACCGTAGAAGAAGAAACAACAGCTTGAAAAGCTTGGGCTTTCCGGTTTTCTGGACGTGTAGGACACTCCTTGATGATGTGCCCTTGTTGTTTGCAGTAGTTGCAGAATTTCTTAGTACAATTGCGTGCGATATGCCCAAACTCCTTGCAACTATAGCATTGTGATTGTCCTTTTCCTCGGTTCCTCCCTTGAGCAGTATAAGCCAGATTGATTAAATCAACAGTTTCTTTTGGCCCACTTAGAACAGCTTGGGTAGCCATCCTTTGTTCCTCACGCAATAATTCGCCAACACACATGTCTAATGAGGGAACCGGATTTCTGTTCAACAATCCAGCCCGTGCAGTTTCGAATTCTGGTCTCAATTTCATTAAAAATTGATCCCGCTTACTTTCTTCATGAACAGCCTGAAGACCTTCCAACGTCTCTTGAGAGACCTTAGAATAGATAATACCAGAATATTCGCTCCATAGGTTAATAAATTCAGAATAGTATTGCTCAATGGTAAGATTACCTTGACTGAATTGACTGATCTCGAGCTCAAGTTGGAAGCGCCGTGCAGCATTCTCTTGGTGGTATATACGTCTCAAGTAATCCCACATCTGTTTTGCTGTACCAAAAGAACGCATATTGTTAACCATACGTGGTTCAATAGATGCTAAGATCCAAGAAATAATGCAAGCATCTTTGGTTTCCCATTGCATAAGTTCTCTAGCTTCTGTAGGTGTCGAAGAACTGCCATCGATGTGATTCCAGAGTGTCTTCCCTTTCAGGAACATTCTGAACTGAAACTCCCAGGCAGCATAATTTTTGCCTGTGAGTCTAATCGCAAAGGACTCTGAGGATTTGCTAGAAAAGTTTTCGGTAGACATCACCAATCGCAAAACCAAAATGTTGATAATAAATCAACCTGAAACAAAGAGAAGAACCAAAAGAAACAGCCCAAACTAGAGAATTAGAAAAAAAAATTGAAGGCTCTGATACCATTTCAAACTTTATGCAAGATAGCTGACCTCTCTTTTTCTATTGAAATCTGTCTCCTTAAATAGGAGTGTTGGACAACTTAAATAAGGTAACATAAATATACAACTAATGCTATTGACTAATTAGCTAACTATTCTAAGTAATATTTACAAATACATGGTAAGAAGAATAACGTAATTAGAGGTATAAAGCTTGCAAATAATCCCAGAATCGTGGTCATAAATTATTGCCATTAATAAGTATGTCTGCCATGTGGAGTTGAATGAGTTTTTCAAGCCCAATCATGGGTGGAAAGGTCATTACACTCATGATTGGCCAACATTTGAATGAGCTGAAGTATTAAGTGTGATCCGTTTGTCACCTCCCCTTGTGGCCTTTGGTTGATCTACAGATGTGTTTCCTGTTATGGCTATAAAAGTGCAGCCCTACACCTACACGTGAGGAGAGTGTTGAAATATGAAATCTCACATCAAATAAAAACTGAAAAGGTGCATATAACGGGAAGAGTCAAACCAACTATTAAAGTTGGACCTTTTTACCGTAGAGACTGACCCGATATATGAAGCTTAATTCTAATCTCTACGGAATGAGACGGGCTCTATACTATGTACCAGTATAATCAAACAATTTTGGCTAAGTTTCCTTTTAACTATCTCATGAATTAACATGGTTCAAGTGCAATTTAGTGACTATTTCATAACTAGTTGGTCATCTGCCTAATAGTTTAAGCTTTGGCTTTGGAGCAAGTCTAACATGGTATTTTTATAATAAGAGATTGACCTATTTTTGTTTTCTCGCTATCATATATTTTTGGTCCACGTGCGAGTCACTTTTTATCGTATGGCCTGCACCTGTGGGGAGTGTTGAAGTGTCTCTCATTGAAAGAATGTGGAGTTTGTGACCACTTGATATACTAGCTGGACCCTTAACACAATAACTTAAGCTTTTGGGTTGAAGTATTGACTTATATTTTTCTCACTAAATTGACTAATACAAATTTGTTGCTTGAATTTGAAACTGCACAGCAATGTCCAATCAGAAACAAAGTATATTTAAAGAGTGTTGATGTTTGCATACTTGAAATGTTGTAAGTTCACCGTGAAAAGAGAATTTCACAGTTGGGGAGGATGGGATGACTATCATGAATGTAGTTGGTAAGAATAGTAGTCTAGCTGTAATGGAGTGTCATTCCAATGTGGGAGGATGGAATGCAATTTGATATTTGTTTGGCTCTAATGGAGTGGGGCCTTGAATAGAGATTCCTTTCCAGCTTCATTCCATCCAACAAAATGAAGCATTAGCCATAGTTTCCATGAAACAGATAATAGCTTGATGGATTTGACCACAACATGTGGAAGAAATATGTTAGTACTGGAGTTATCTACTGATGGATGTATTTGTTCACAGTTCTTGCTCATTTTGTAGGTGAATAAACGCAAGCCTTATCATGGCATAAATTTCGTCATTGCACATGACGGGTTCACCTTATATGATCTTGTTTCATACAACTTCAAGGTAATAAAATTTTCAAGTCGTATTTTATTATTTGATTGACTTCCTATCCATGTTTTTCTTACCTTTTGTATTGTGCTATAGCATAATGAAGCTAATGGAGAAGGAGGAAATGATGGATGCAATGATAATTTTAGCTGGAATTGTGGATTTGAAGGTGGGGTGGAAGTCTTGCTGGTTACTTGTTGATATTCTTTTAAATAAAAAATGCAAGGGACTAGTAGCCTGAGTGTAGGGAAATCTCTCTTCTCTCAGGGCTTTGCTCAATTACTTGCAGAGAATTTATGGGTGCTTTGTCTTCCGAAATGCAAGGTTTTCTGACTTATACGTGTGTATTGAACAGGAGAAACTGATGATTCTAATGTAAAAGCTCTGCGCTCCCGACAGATGAAGAATTTCCATTTGGCGTTAATGATATCTCAGGTTCCGAAACATATATATTGAGGCATTCATATCACTGTTTGATCATATACTTGTGTTACTAAAATTTCAAATAATGTTCATTACTGATCATTGTGAATGCAAGATTTGGAAGTGTTCCAAGTTTATCTCATTTCGTAGCATACACGTTTCTTTTTTATATATTTGATTTGGTTTTGTTAATCATTCACCTTCATTTTCAATTCTCCTAACTAGATCATTTTTTTTATCAGCTCTTTACTTGATCATTCCGATACTAACTCAAGTTACTATTTTTCATCAATAGTTTGCTAACCTTTTGTTGCCCGCTATCTCATCTGTCTTCACAAAATTTCAAGACTTTTTAAATCATAGGGTACCTGGTTCATAAGAAGAACTAGTCAATGAGAAATATTCTATCAGATTATCCTTTAAGATATTCATCTTTAGAAGTAATTTCTGCAAATGGAAATAGTTTTTCTTCCAAAATATTTGTATGTTCACGTTCTAGCAAACACAATTCTTTCAAAAGCGTTTAGTGTTGCAAGTTGTTTTCCTTAGACAACAAAATCTAACCTTAACCTTATTTTCTCTCAATAATTGATGGTTGTATCTAACCAGGGAACTCCAATGATGCTGATGGGAGATGAATATGGACATACCCGCTTTGGAAATAACAACAGTTATGGGCATGATACTGCTATTAATAATTTCCAGTGGAAACAAGTAAGTTTTTGCATTCTGCATTTTATTCTCTGAGAAACAAAGCAGTCCAAAGTGGCTAGAGCTGCACTGGCTGCCCTTTTAATTTTAATTTATATGACAATGTCAGTCAGATGATGACTAGTTGCATGATCTTTTGTTAACATAGTTGGATGCAAGGAAGCATAATCTGTTCAGGTTTTTCTCCGAGGCAATAAAATTCCGGCAGACACGTAGTATATTTGCTCGTGGGAGCTTTCTCAGTAAAGTAAGGATCTCTTTTCTTATGTGTCTTTTTAAACCATGCTTCTTTTTTTCAGAAAATTTGGTTAATTTTACAAACATGCGATGTACAACTCATTAATTTCACGTGACCACGGTGGATTTTAAAGTGAATAATAGGACCATGGTGTATTATTTCTAAGCTTCATTTTACATAACATCTGTTTGAACTTGACTGAACTCATATTTCCATCACGTGCATGGTACATGCTTTTTGTTTTTCCATGAATACTGAAACTGCCGTTTATTTAAAAAATTCGAAAAATGTTTTGGTGTTTCTCCAGCTGACCACAGGCCTCTTCTCTGACGATATCCGTGCCTCTTCCCTAAATTTAATGTTTATTTTTTACCGTGTAAGGTTAATTTAGACATTTCATATCAAATTTAACAGGGTTAGAGACAGTGAAGGTTAAAAATTTTCCACTATATAACCCACTTTTAAATACATCGTGGTCATATGAAATAAATCAATTATACACTGGTTTTATGAAATTACCCCTTTAAAATTTCCCCAGTACTTGCTTGTGCTATGCTCATGCTACACTTTTTATTTACGCAGAATGATGTGACTTGGCATGAGGACAACTGGGACAATTACGACAGCAGATTCCTTGCTTTCACGTAAGTTATGCATTTATCATTAGTGGAACTTGGCTTCTTAGTAACTCATTAACAGTTTAGCATGCCATGTAATGATTTCTTTGACCCTGGCACATGATGGGAAAGTGGAACGCTAAATCCACAAAACCTTAATCTTTGCTAATGCCAAAAAAAGACACTTATGGTGGAACGAGAGGAATAGTTTTTTCTTAATATTTTTCTTCTTGAGCTTATGAAGGATACTGATGGTTTTTGAACTGAGTTCCTGTTATAGTCCCGAAGTTGTATCGAGTTATGGGATAGGTGTTGTAGCATTTGTTGGAGAACGCAAGATCTCATGTAGCATTTGTTGGAGAGAACGTAAGATCTCATGTAGTATTAGTTAGAGAGAACGCAAGATCTCGATAAAAACCTTTTGGCTTTGGTTTTTGTTTATAATTCTTGATATCCTCTTCATTAAATGACCAGCTTATAAATAGGCTAGACTTCCAAACTAACACAAAGATCATGTAGCTTCTCATGATCACAACACTTCAAGTAACTACTCATAACTACTACCCATGATCACTACAAGTAATTAATAATGTTAATGCTATTAGGAAACTAAGAATCTCATTAGTGAATCTATTGGACTCATAACAGTTTCATTTTGGTCTTCAAGCCACTGTGCCATAGAAGATGATGGATACAAGGTTGAGCTGCCTAGCTCTGAGCGGTATACAGGACATTCCTATTGAGTTACTGTATTTTAATGCTTTTTGCAGGCTTCACGATCATGACAGTAACGGTGATATCTATTTGGCCTTTAATGCTCATGACTTTGCTGTGAAAGTTGCAATACCCCCACCACCACAACAGAGGCGGTGGTGTCGAGTGGTTAGTTGTTTCTGACTCTCCTGTGTAGCATGCAGAGTTTTTCATCTTAGGCTCATTGCTTATCTGCATAAATTCTACTGTATATTCACTGAAACACACATCAAATCACCTAATGACTATTGCACATGCATTTATATCAAGTGCTATGCATTTTTACTGCATGCTCATTGTTTATCTGGTTGACAACAGTGCCTGAGTGTCCAATTTTGGGGTTAATGGATTAGGGGTTTCAAGGGAAAACCTGGTATTTTTTTTAAGAGAATGGTATCAAGTGCTATGCACGTGACAAATTTCACTGATTTTTTGTTAAATTTAGCCAATGGTGTATAACAGTAAAAAAAGTTTAGGATCACAATGTCACCTTTTGAAGATCATGATCACTTTTTTGTCAAAGGTCTTAAATACACCCCCTCCTTGTTTTGAATTTACCCATTTATAAATTCTTGGTTGTACATGATGCCGTTAATTTCTATTTTATTTGATGTGTCTTTGTTGATTACTGAAAGATTTTGATTGGGTTGCAGGCTGACACTAATCTTGGGTCACCTGATGACTTTACCCCGGAAGGCATCCCGGGCATTGGAAGCATGTATGAAGTGGCTTCCTTCTCATCCATAATGCTTGAAGCCAAGTTGTGATATGACAAACTTTCCAAAAACATTGGCTTCAGCCTTCAGAAATGGCTCATTGTTGCTCAGTAGTACTCCATACATGTAAACCACGTATATGCAGATATCGAGTTTGTAGCTTTAGAGTGTTCTAGAGTGTTGGAAACATAAAGTCCTTGAATAAGATATTAGAGTGCTGGGTGTGATGTTTCAGAGTACATAACATGTGAAGTAAGGAATAAGTGAGGATAATGTTTCATTGTTGCATAATAATAATGAGGCGTCCGGGCAGTAACGCGTGGCTTTGATACCAAGTATGTGAATTAGATGCTGGCAAGACTCAAGTTTTTGTTGTGTTTTAGCCACTTGTTCAGGTATTCTATCAGGTGTGAGTAGTCATGCTAAAATCATATCTATAGTTTTTATTTATGTATGTATTCATAAATTATGGCTTTTCAATATTAGGCTCACAGTAAATACACGATGCGAAGATAATGAGAACAGCAAAAGAGGATGTGTAGCGGCGTTGTTTTAGTGACGAAGGGGATGTGTAGCTGTGTTATTTTTGTGACATTACTTTTGCGACAGCAGATTGATTGTTGAAGTATGATATATATAGCTTAATGCCTGAGAGTAGAGTTGGTTAATCAGACAATTACAAACACTATTGTATATTGCACATGGGCAATGTATCAGTTGTGTCGCATGTATTTAGAACGTGTGCCTGTGTTGTTTTTCATGATGCAGGTGTCGATTTTCAATTCTGGAGTGAGGAGTAGAGGCAGCAATGCCAGGAGGAAGAAAAGACGGTGCGGATGCCCCACTGCAGTATTAGCCATTCTAAGTTTGTTGAGGAAGGGAAATGTAGTTCTTCTATGCTATATGGCGTTGCCGTGTTTTTGCCTTTTGTAGCTTTAGCTTTTGGGAAAAGAATGTAGACAAGTAGTCATAATGGGCGTTTGTTTAGAATACTGAGTTTGGTTTTAATGTTGGTGATGTACCAATTCTTGTACCTAGGACTCATTTTATCTTGAAGGTGTACCTAGTTATAAGCCTAAGTCAGTCGTTAATATATTTTTTGATATGATTAGGTATTCTCTGCAATTGCTATAAACCAAGTTGTTGGAAAAGTGTAATTAGATCGAATGGGTGAGTGTAGTGTAGATAAGGATGTGAAATAGGAGAAGAGAACAAACAGAAAACACCATAGGCCAAAAAAGCCTATGACAGTTCTGCGCATTGGTGTCATCTTCCACATTTCAGTATATACTATTCGGTCGCCCCTCTTGATCCTATCGATGGCCTTTTTTTTCTTATAAAATGGAGGAAACAAGGAGAGAAACACAAGGTAGAAAAGAAAATGCTTAACAAGCTACTTGGAGTTGGCAAGCACGCATCAAAAGCGGAGTCAGAGTCGCCACCGAGGCTGGGGCTGAGAGTGATGCACGCAGGGGGCAAGATGGAATGCTACTACATGCCAATTCCGGCAGCAAGGATCATGAACAAGTACCCATCTTTTGTGGTGGCCAGGCCTGACGTCTTCAGGCGCCCCTGGGACTCCGTCATACGCCCTGAGGAGATCCTCTATCCGGGCCAGAAGGTCTTGCTCGTTCCCCGTCACACTGTCAGGAAACTCCGGTGGAGGTTCCGGCAGGCAGGTTCTTCGGCGGATGAGGTCAAAAAGAAAGCAGATAGAGGCAAGGCTGAGATTAATGAGGAGAGCAACAGTGGTTACGGAGTTACAACATCAGGAAACAATGGTGATTCTAGTACTAGGATAAAACACGTGAGGTTCTCGGGGATAGACGACATCAAGAGTAGAAATAGTGAAGTCGATGGAGGAAGTACTAACGAGACTCCAAAGGACAAGAGAAGGGCCAGAAAGTCTGTGACATGGGAACCGTCACTTACATCTATCACTGAAACTCTTGCAAACCAGCCACGGACACACTGATTCTTCTCACCCATTTTTTTAACAGTGTCAAATAATAATCTATTCTGCTGTTTTTTTGTATAAATGTTAATGATCATATTTCTCATCAATACAAACCTTTCCTGATAGGTTATCGTCGATGTACAAAGGTTGAATGAAATCAGTCTCCGTCTTTGATCTCTTGATCACACTTGAATAGTCATAGATCTGCCAACCTGAAACATGGCCGACCCTCGTTTGTAAGCACGCTCGATGATGACAAGATGCTACAGGTTACCCCGCTGCAGGTTGATTTTGGCACCGCTGTCCCCCATCGAATGTATTTTCTAAGTTCTCATCATCTCTAGTTGATAGTCGTACTGGAGGGAGTATTACTCATACTATGACTAGGTTCGCTGAGAAGATGGGAGCTCGCTACAGAGGGATAGCTGAGGAGGGCTTCAAGAAGGTTGAAACGGTTTTAAATCCTCATTATGGTACCGATACTTCTCGTCTCGTAGCGGTCACCTAATTGTTTCCATGTAGTTTAGCGCTTTTGCTTTGTGCTTTTTGCTTTTCTCTTAAGCCCTGCCCTTATTAAGGTCATGGGTATCTTCTCTAGTAATCGTTATTTTTTAATACATTTATTTCTCTTTGATAAAAAAAAAACAACTCCAGTGTAGATTAAGACAAAGCTCATCCGAACCATATCACATGTACCCTACTAGACTCCATTTGTCCATTGATAGTCGATGGTTTGGTAGAAGAACAGAGGCGACAATAATTGAATGTCCTTCTACAATCAAAATACGAAGAGAACACAGACAAAGAATAAGGCCTTGGGTAGAACCAAATAACAACCCCACCTAAAATACACAACCTAAACAAAAACACACAAAATTTCACGTACTGAACCAAATACAATCTTAAGGGATGGATATGAGGTTATGCTTTTCTCGAACTTATAAATTTTTGGAGGGCACGTCACATAGGTGCTCCATGTAAGACGCCACACAGTTATCGTATAGAACCCAAGTACACACTTAAACTAGAGCGCATGTTGGACAGCTCACTTTCCGTCATCCAGCTCGTTTGGTTCTGGTCATTAATTCTGGCAACTTATATATTCGTTATGTTCAAATCATTACGAGATTGAACGTAGAATGTACATTTACGGAAATACGTTAAATATTGAATGAGATAAAAGCATTTAAAGTTAAGGGAACATATGACATTAATAACATGCATTAATGGCATTTAATGTAAACCCACATTACTCATGTTACAACTTTCCATACACTTTATAAAGTGGTGGCCTTGGGTCATCACTAATGTGTAATGGAAAGAGCCCACACGTGTGCCACCGCAGTCTGGGACTTGGGTGTAAGGACCGGCCCGGGCGAGGCCGATCGCGTTGACGGAAATCGAAAAATTTGCATTCACGTGATTCTTTTATTATCTACTTCAAATTTGTCTCTTGTTAAAGCCCAAGTAAGTCCTTGTTCACAAGCCCATTTCTCCTTTGCTGATTGGGCTGCAAAAAATAAAAGAAAATAATAAAAGGAAAAGGAGGAGGATGGGCCGAGGCCCATCCTAGTGAGGCCCACGCATTTGCTATACCCATGTCCTTTTCCCTAGTACTGATAAG
>JAYMSV010000464.1:0-16963 GCA_036897745.1 Erodium moschatum
TCCTCGCCCCCCCCCCCCCGCCAAGTCGCCTCTGCTCTGTGACCGGCGGGCTGCGTGTTGGCTCCCCCGACCGAGTCCGAGACCGGTAAAACAAGAACCTCCGGTAAACGTCCACCAAAACCCATCAGCAGGTCAGTATCCCCTTCCTCCTCCAGCTCCGTTTCCTCCAAACCAGGCCTCCTCCAGTGAAGGCCCTCGACCGCATCAAGGCCTTTAAAATACACCGGTGAGGACGAGCCCGACTTTGCGCTCTCCCCCTGAGTCACCGCTCCTAGAGTATGTTCCGGCTTCTACTGTCGTGGTCTGGGTCCCAACATCGGAGTTCGCCTCAATATCCTGCACGGCTTCTCTAGGATATTTCCTTGCGATCTACGCCCACCTAGTCGTCTGTGTGTTCTCTGATGCTCCGCCGTCTTGCTGGAAGAGAAAACGAGTTCCGATCTCCCTTGTATCGACATCTCACCAATCACCGGTGAAAACACGCCAGGAGATTGGTTTACCTCACAAGACCGCGAGATCGGGGATGCCGAAGAAGAGAGACTCACCGTCCGGAATCCTGTGTCATCGTCACTCGACACATGAGTGTTGCCGGAGTTGATGTTCCTTGCCACCTCCATGTTTCGCATAAAACCCTAATTCTTTTGTGAGGGAGAAAAGCGGGTCAGCATATATCCTACTCTAAATTTATATTCATGGTCAAACATATAGTATTAACGAATCATTGATGTTTGGTAAAATTCCAAATAATAAAATTCTTCGTACTAAATATAATTGCACTAACTATTTTGATAAACAAATTCTTATTAGTTAATCGATTAAAACAACTGACTCAATCTCCTACAATAATGACTATAGGATTAAGAATTGTTGATTATACATGTTGGTGTCCATGATTGTACATCTTATAAGATTAAGATGGTCTCTCACTTGCTTCTCTTAGCTCTTCACTTGTAACCATCTTAATCATGAACGAAGACTGATGTGGATGAAAATTTCTTGAAAGCCAAAAAAATGTTATCATACATTTATATCCTTATATATTAATCTTTGGGATAATGCAATATATATAGTAACTGAATTTAAGTCTGAATTGCTTAAGATTATTATATAGAGAGTCAGATGCATCCGTTACACAAGAAATAAGTTTTAATATTATCATAAGACCTTTCGCCCTGCGAAAGATGCCCGATAAATAGTGGAGAGAAATCCGATAAGTGTCATAATAAGTAGTAAACATAAGAGATAATACTGTCATTGAGCTCAAAACCTGATCCCAAAGACCGAGACTGAGAAAGAGTAACATAACGATGATCGTTCGTGTTCTCGTCAAAAGTTGTAAACAAGAATGAAATAGATTTTCTATATTTGTTCAAAAAATAAATCGAAGATCAATTATCTTAACATGTAAGAAAGTATACATGGTGGGGAATGTAAAATATAAAAAGCTTTCCTTTCCTTTTTTCTTTTCTTTTGAGAACATTCCATTTTTGTCTACAACCCTAAGCTCCACGCCTTCATAGAATCTTCTCCAACTTGTTAAATTGGTCCCCTGATAATAATGTCCCAACGATCTCTGCAAGTGCCTCAAACAAACTAAGCTTTCACTAAAGCAACATATCCAAAATACTAATCCAAGAGAATGAGGTAGGACCTCTGAGCAAGCCAACAATCGATCTTGAAATCGTCCATGACTGTTAATGGACGATTTCAAGATCGATTGACAAATAACACACAAACCCAAAGTTGGAGTGGAGGCAGAGGTTGATCTCCGACAGAAGGTCGAGTATCAGAAGCCCTACTATAAGTGCCCTAATAAATGAATAATCCTCTTTTTGCTCGCATCAGTCTGACCCGAAAGACTAATTTAAAACTATAAACCCAATCCGGAGACTAATTAAACAAATAACACACGAACTAATAATGCGGTGATCCTCCGACCCAACATCTAATCTAACATATCAATCTGACCCGAAAGACTAATCTTATAGTAACAGTCTAAAGAAAGTAAGCATCATACAAGGAATAAAAAGAGAAAGCACTTTTTAGTGCCTTTACCTAACAATGCAAGACTCTTCTAACTTAAGAATACTCTACTAAGAGACACCATCCATCTAAACATGCAAGTTCAAATATTCTAGCGTATGATCTAAGCTGTACCTTGCAGATTCTCCTAACTCAATAACGCGTACACGAATCAATTTTGCTTTCACCGTTGATTATATAAACTCCTATTTCCAACCAACCCATTGTGCAGTATATTGCAAATCTATCCATACCTGTGGTCCTTGCTCTCTCATGTCCTGCCTTGGCCTCAGCATGCCACCAGCCAGAAAGGCCTGGAGGAGCTTCACCTCCAAACTGCAAACCAGGCTGCACAAGCTTCACCGGTCTAAACCCTTGAAGAGAAGCATAACCAAACACAAGCCCAAGCCCTCCAAGGTCGCTCGATCTTCTTCCTCCTCACTTTACCTGCAACATCATCGCCGTCAGCAGAAGAAAGGGTGCTTCATCATATCACCACCCTCCCTTTCACTTACCTTTCGCCGCCTCGTTAAGCCCAGGAGACCTACTTCTGTGTATATAGACAAACTCTACAAGGAACCTGTGACTAACCTGGTGGAGTACAAGAATCCCCCCAGCAAGAGTGGTGTTAAGATTCTCCATTCAGGTGCAGGAACAAGCAAGCATGGTGTCAAGAACCTGGAGAAGACAGGCATGGAAGCTGATGATACCGCTTGGGAGTCCTTGGGTCTGGCTTCTCCTCAGATGACTGGAATTGACGACAGAGCAGAGATCTTTATAGCAAAATTCAGAGCAGAGATGGACCGTCAGGAGTCAATGGCTCGTGGCAATTTGTAGCAGCTCATTTCATGTATCCTGCTCACAAAACTATTTCTGTAAATAAAGCGTTAGCAATTCAATATTATAACAGTAGAGCCGAAAGAGGAGTATCATACATTAACAGGAACATCTCACAACATGAACATCATCTTATAAAACAAACAACAGTTCTTGAACACATATAGGATCTAACTCCATATCAGTGTATGGATAAGATCAACATCAGTTCATTCAGTTGCAATACAGAAACATAGATCTAATGTGGGCCTAATGCTTTCTCCAGAGAGCAAGGTCCATAGTTGCATAAAACCAGAATGCTTCTTCATAGACATGCGCTCCACCAATAATTGCCGATTGGAGGCTCGTTGCATTATCATAACTAATTGAGGAAGTCCTTCATTGGATCATCATGGTGAACTTTCTTCATCCTGTATGCTTCCATATCCTCAGCAGTGACCTGCAAGATGGATATTTTTATGTGAATCCGGTGTTCATTGATATCAATATGCTGATCTATAACAGGGAGAGGAAAAGTTCATACCTCATCATTCCATTTGACATTGTATTTCCGTTTCCTTTCATCCTTCTCCTCTCTCTTCCTCTGCTCCTCCTGTTCAAAAAAATTATCATGTCAACAATCGTATACATATATAATGAGATCAATTCTACACACACATCTAGAAAAGGATTTTAAAAAAACAAATATGTCAGTATAGCTACAGAGGTCTACTCACCTTTTTCAGAGCTGCAGCAAGTAGCTTCTCGTCCAAAACCAAATCATCCGGAACGTCAGTCCCCCATGTGGCAGGCTTTTTCTGCTCCTCTTGTACCGGTGTCTCTGTTTTCAGGTTAATAAGACATCAAGGTTATTATACATGAAACTACAAATTATACCCTAAAAAGAAATTGGTCAAAACAGGGTTGTAAACTTATTACAACAAATAACAGAGGCAATCCCAATGCAAACAAAACAAACGAAAAAGATCAAAGTAGGTGCAACAGTAACCTTCAGTGCCCTCTTTACGAGCAATGTTAGCCCTCATAAGATCTGTTGCAGCTTCAGCGGCATCAATTCCTGCTGTGCCCGTGCAGTAGCTGTTCCGAATCACCTGCCTACAGCACTTGTAACCCCATTGGTGATCCTTCCACCATGATCCCCAAACAGAACTGTGGTTGTTGATGTAAACATCTTCTTCATATTTGCTTCTAGGAATTGCCAGCTCCTGAAAGTTGCATAAGGAGGCACATGTCATAGATAGCCCCAAGGTAAGAAAGAAACTAAAGAGACAAAGATATTGTTCCATATTAGACTATTTCCCTAGCAAGCTCCAAATTGGAATCACCATACTGCTATTATACAATTCTTCTTAGGTTACCACCACTGTGGTGTAAATTGTAAGACTGTAATACAAACATACCAATCAAAACTGTGTTATATTGCTTATAATAACCACAGAACAACGAGTCATCACTATGTATGTTTTACTTCTGAAGCCATCTAGTCAAAGCATAAGAGTTGTAACAATGTAGAGAGAACTAAATTGAATCTGATGATCTTATCAGGAAAGTAAAACGGTGGAACAATGCAAGTTAGATTAGTTGACTACACGTTTCATCAGCAGAGTAGATATTACAATAAGTTGACAAACAGTAGTGGAGAAGGATTCATACGCAGAAGAGGGGATCAGGGTTAAAACATGCCACCATCGACGAAGAAACAAAGACAATGACCGATTTCACAAAAAGATGACCAAGGCAAACACTTCGGAAAGTAGAACTATAGTGTGCATGATATAGTAGATATACAAAGCTTGATTAAACACATCAAACATACATAATTATAAACCTTACCTGGCCCTTTATGACTCGACCAGCACGATCATATTCAACTTGCCGTTCACTTTGTCCTAGAAGAAGTTCTCTTGGAATTTCTTCCTCGGTTGCTGCATTACCGTACTTCTCCATGATGGTGTCCTTGGTTTGATGCTTCAGTTTCTCCTTTATGACCTTAAAATTCTTATACAGTAACTCAGCTTGGGAAGGAGCTGCTTGCATGTGCATATCTTGCCCCTTGTCAAATGCTTCTGTAGAATGAATGTTGAGCTGCTTAAACTCCAAAGCTTGACCACTATTTCTGTATTGGTTATCACCCTACACAGTAAGAAGTAAAGATGAAATGAGAACGTTGCCACATGGCTATATTCTTGAATTTCAGAAAGCTACTCAGACTGAATCACTACTCACCAAATAGAACTTTTCATTAGGATCAGCATCTGGTAGAGGATCTTCACGCATGGAACGGGTTTTGGGATCATAATGGGCAGAGTTGACATCAAGATTCAAAAGATACTTTGCAGTATCTTCACGAATACGCAGGTTCCTAACAGTTCCCGTACTTCCACCACCTGTAGTACGCACACGCTTCTCAACTTTTGCAAAGTCCATCTGCTTGCTCTCATCAACTTTAGCTTCATCTACCCTCAAATCATCTTCCTCATCTTCTTCCTCCTCCTCACTAACTACTCCATCCTCAGTAGTTCCATTACTATTCTTCTCCTCCAACTTCTTAAGCTGCTGCTCCTTCAGGAACTTCCTACGAGCTTCATCTCTAGCCTCGTATCTTTCAATGACGAGGGCATAGGTCGACGCATCATAACCATTCCACCTATCTCGCTTGCCATCATAGTCAAGCTCAAAGGACTCCACTTTCTCATCAGGCGCAATGTGCTTGTTGGTCCACCTAGCTCCCACTTTGCGAGGCCTCTCCATGCAAGACTTAATATCATGTGTCATGGCTCCACAACTGCGCGAAAGAGACATAATAAGCATACAACCATTGCACCATAACTAATACACAATACCGAATTCAAAAGAGGGTAATGAAACTACTCACTTTTGGCAAGCACCCTTCCTATAATTTTCAGCCTGGAAGATTTTCGCACCTCGGTCATACCATGATTTAGTGTAATTCGGATCCGACTTCCATTTCCTTTGATGTTTCAAACTCTAAAACCAACCACAAACAAAAAACAGAATCAAAATGCTAAATTTATCATCACACTACACTAAAAAACCCAACAAATACAAACCCAAAAGAGGTGAAACTTACGGGTCTCTCAGCATTAAGATACCAAGGCGCAGAAGACATATACTGAGGAATATGGGGATTAATCTCTTTACCATCCTCATCGAGCTCGGCGGGAGCAAGCCCGGCCTTACGAGCTTCCTCCAATTCAATCTGCTTCCGATGATCCTCCCTAGACTTGAACGACACTGAAAATTCAAATCAAACAAAAATTAAATACCAAAATCAAGTAATTTATACTTCTCCGAATCGGAGCTTACTAGATTTCAAACAAACTCTTCGAATCAATCAAAACCTAGATACTTCTACAACTAAAAAAAAAACCCTAAAAATACGATAATCGAAACCCTATACGAAGAAATTGAAACCGTGAACCCAAATCGAAGAACAAAAACACCCCAAATCACCTGATGCCGTCGCCATGATCGCTGATTGTGAGCTCGATTGGTTCCGGCGCGACGAGACTCAGAAATCCTATTTCCGATAACGAGACGTAGAGAAAAAAAAATTGAAATATGAAGAATAAATAAATATTTATAGCAAAATTCT
This sequence comes from Erodium moschatum, assembly GCA_036897745.1. Taxonomy (NCBI): domain Eukaryota; kingdom Viridiplantae; phylum Streptophyta; class Magnoliopsida; order Geraniales; family Geraniaceae; genus Erodium; species Erodium moschatum. The sequence goes on from JAYMSV010000464.1 coordinate 6,476, forward strand.
AATCAACTATTTCTAATTCAAAAAGAAAAATCAACTATGTCGGTGTAAATGAGCCAAAATCGAGCCCAAGTTATTATCGTTATTCTTTTGGGCTAACTCGGTTTGGTGAGTACTGGGCCTATGACCCATGGAAGGCCCACCTTTGATTTACGAAATTAATGTCGGTTACGGAAATAATAGAATATAAAATAAGGGTAATTACAGAAAAGACCTTAAGTTATTCACCTTTTACAATTTATAGTTTTTTTATAATTATAAAAATTTGCCTTGAACTTGTCCTTTTTTTTATATATATATCATATAAAATTCTTCTAAAATGACAGATTTTTATCTTTCAAAATGGAAACTTTATAAATAATAATTAAATACGAAAAATCTAAACTTGCATATCCTTAAAATTCTTATTTTTTGTACAATCATAAAAAGAAAAAGAAAAATAAAGGTAGAGAATTAGATTTATTGTTTTATATTTATTATTTTTAAAAATATAATTATAAGGGTAAAATCACGTTTTTTATATAAATTACAACAAAAATATTACTTCAAACTATTTTTGTAGTTATTAGAAAATATGGTTATATAACTAACTAATGGAACATAATATAATGCTCTCTCTTTTGTTCCCAATCTTAGCCGCCACCGTGGTTCAGGGATTGGGTATCTTCGACGACCATCTACAACGCTTTGTAGCAGTGGTTCTCTTCTTCTCCGACGACAATCCATGAAGCTTTGTATCGGTGGTTCTCCTCTTCTCCGGTGACAATCTCTAGCCTCTATAGCGGTGGTCTTCCTTTTTTCCTTCGTGCTAGACCTTTCCTGGCATAGCGGTCACAGACGAGTGCACAACATGCCACAACTCTAGCTCTGTCGTTTCTCTGGGAATTGGGTGGTTGGGGTTCCATTTCAATGGTGAGGGCTTGACGACTTGTGGATGGTCGCGGATGGTCCCGACGAACTTCTAACCGTATAATTTGTGGCCTTTGGCACAGACTCCCTATGGAGAGACTTTGGTCCTAGGTAAAACAGCGAGGTCTGCTCTGCAATCTCACCAAATCAAATGTGCATTTATGGGAAGTGGGATGTCAGAGAGGAGGAATATCCCGCTCCCGTCACGATCGAATAGTTTCGTCCTCCTTCATCCTCAGCCGCCATTCAGCGGGTGTCTCCCGAGTCAGCTAGCATTTCTCAACCAGTTTATGACGAGCTCTCACCCAGATGACGACATGCTCTCAGGCACTACAATACGACTAGTCGAGACGTTGATAATCGCATGCTCAGCCACACCTTTTGATAGTGTAGTCGAAGACTACATACCATCTTAATTATCATCAAGTCAGAAGACGGATCTTGGCCAGCCAATATCCTCACTCGCTTTTATTTACATTTCCCTTATATACTGTTTCGACATTAAACTTGCTCGGTTTTTCTTGTATCTTACTTATGTAATGTTTCTTTCATTAATAATATATATTTTACTTTCGCTCCCCAAAAAAAGATGGTTATAGATTACAATTTACCACAAATAGTGAAATAGATATATTAGGATTTTTTTTTACAATTATCTTAAAACATAAAATAGTCAAATGCAAGCTCATGATGACGTGAGAACTTTAACTAGGGTTAAGTGCAACTAATCCTAAGATTAAGATCTAAAGAAGATTTAGTTAAATGATTGGATTTACATTAGCTGAATGTGACCAAACCTGCTTTAACATCACCATCCACTACGTTTTCGAAAAACAAAACATCACCATCCACTACCGTTATTTTATAATTCCAATTTCCAAGCATTAAACATGTTTTAATTTTATTTTATCCTAATTAATATAATGTGGACCACATTTTTATGTAACTTTCATTCGTTACATAATTTTTTTTTTTTTTTAAAAAGGTAAACGCTATAGTTTATCGCACCAGAAAATTAGGAATGATGATGGGATAAGTCTAGTTTTTGTATTCATTACTGTTGCTATAGCATTGTCGTCGAATTCACACAAATTAACGAGCACTGGTCGAGTTCCCAAGGGAATACCATAGTGGTCAAGACATAGCCTTTCGTATGAGAGAACTTGAACTCGACTCTGAATAGATGAATAATAGTAGAGCAATTCACATGTCACAGTGAACGAGGTTGTGAGACGTGTCCTCAAATTTGAAAAAAAATCCCCTCATCGTTTTATAATAATTTATAACCATTACGTTCGGTTCTTCAGGATCCCCCAAGAATCCCTAGCAGTTATAAAAAGCCACCGACATCGTATTTAGTTATTTGTGTCTGGTATTGTTCCTGACAGTTTGATCTCTATAATATATCCTAGGTCACCTATTAGGATTATGTTATCATGGCTTATACTGTCGGTGCACCTGTCTCTGGTGGGGGTCCTGAACCGCTACCTCGATCTTAAAGTTTGTTTCATATGATTTGTATTTTACTCTCTCGATAAATGAAGAAGTCGGACCGTTCAAGAAAACACACTTCGCGTCATTCTACTGTAAAATCTACTAGAATGGTTGCTAAATGGTTTGATTTAATATTTGTATGTTTCAAACCCATTTAATTACTTGAATCGATGATGATTAATAATCTATAAAGTATCTTATAAAGATCCAGAACAAACCAGCAGCCCGATACCCGGTGGGGTCGGGTCAAACCGCAAATAGTTCGTTCAATGCATAAGCATGATATCTATAGCAACAAGTTTCCGACAACCTTTGACCTCATTAATTCCCGCCGACAAAAAACGAAACACGACCAAATTTCAGGTGATTCCGGTAATAAAAAACAAATCACAACTTCAAATTTCAGGTGATTCCGGTAATAACAAAAAATCCTCAGCCGATCTCGTGAAGACTTCGAACCAAAACTCCATGCCCTCCAACATGTTCCCATACGTCACCGACGGCTCGACCATAGAGCTAGTACAATTCTCGGCCGACGACAATACTTCCGACCAGAAATCATCCTCCGTCTCCGGCGACGTGTTCCCGGCGGTGGAGGAGGAGGAGACTTCGCTGCACGATCGATCGTGCAACTGAGAATCGGCCACGGTCACGGTCACGGGCTCTAATTTTGTCGTGCATTGCGTTTTGTTCGTGTCTTGGTTGATTTGTTTGAGGTTGAGTCTCTTTTTGAGATGAGTGTGCCATACGTTTTTGATCTCGTTGTCGGTTCTTCCCGGTAACCTGGCAGCGATCGCCGACCACCGGTTCCCGAGAGCTTGGTGTAATTTGATTATCGTCTCTTCCTCGTCTCTAGTGAAATTTCCTCGTTTGATGTCTGGTCTAAGGTAATTCGTCCATCGAAGTCTGCAACTCTTGCCACACCTTAATAAACCTACAAGCGGAGAAAATGATGAAAATTGTGAGTATTAAGATCGTGTTAATTACACGAATAGTTCTGCTTCATAATTGAAAATGTCAACTTTATTAACTGGACGTTTGAATTGTTTTTGCGGACTAACCTATATGCGTAGCTCGGTTGTAAATAAATAAATTTTAATCACAATTTCAACTTAGATCCACCAAAAGTCTTAAATTAATACGGGAAGTCTAACTTTATTAATAACTCTTGTTTGGAAAAAAAAAATGAAACTTCAAGTTATGGTTACGAATTTATTTGACTATTTATCATATTATCTCCTTTTCTTTCAAAGAAATGAAAGCTTTTCAAATTTCCCGGCGAAAAGAGATTTTGCTGACGAAAAAGCTCCGAGCATCGTTCCATATCCTTTCCCTTACCGGATACTTTCACAAATTCCGTTTTTCATGTTAGAAATCGTTCTTAAAAAGTTTTATGAACAAGATATTTTCAACCCCGTCGTTGTCACAATATCTAGAGGATCAACATAACTAAAACTGTGCACGTAAGTTGGGGACATTCCATCCTTAACAGAAGATACAAAGAATACACATATCCTTTCCCTTTCCGGATACTTTCACAAATTCCGTTTTTCATGTTAATTAGAAATCGTTCTTCAAAAGTTTTATGAATTAGATATTTTCATCTCAGTCATCATTACAATATCTAGAGGATCAACACAACTAAAACTGTGCATGTGAATAAGGGACATTCCGTCCTTAACAGAAGATACGAAGAATAGAAATACAAACACAAACGAACCAAACTCCGATACCATATTAAAACCCGACTCAAAACTCACTAGGGTTTACAGAACGCTTACCGGCTTGTTTCGGGAGAGCCCGCCAGTTCCCATGGCCGTAGAGACTAATATAATCAACAAGAACCCGATCCTCTTGTGCAGTCCAAGGACCTTTCTTCAACCCCATCTTCTCACAACACGGAGCTCTCACCATCTCAACACTCTCTCTCTAGGGTTTAGAACAAGCTATGGAGATCGATGAAAGTGAAGTCACAAGAACAAGATCGATGAAGAAGCAAAGCAATGGTGTTTATATATATAATGATGAAGAGGCTTGATTAATTAAAGGGTGTTTATAATATTGTGAAAAGCAAGTAAATTGTGGAAAATTATTGTGAATATGGCCAAAACTTGGTAGGGTCAAGTCGGCTAATCAGGATTAAGATCACATCTTGTGAAGTAGCAAAAATGATTAAAATAATGTTCCCCCATTGAATTCCCGAGAAGCCACTCACTAGCTCGGTCTCGTTCTCTCTTATTAGCTGCTTTTGTAAAGTAGTTTGGTGTTCTTGACTTTGCGTCTCTCGGAGTTTTGTCAATATTTGAGCCCGATTTCAATGGAGGTAATTTGTGAAACGATTTTAAGATGACAAACTATTTGTTAAATGGTTTTTAAATTGAAAATCAGTGCAAAATAGTCTTTATTTTAAAGGGTTTTTTGTTTCTCTGTAATGGAATCTTGATCTGGTCGGATCTGATATGACGGGTTTTCAGATAATCGTTCTCTAAAAAGCAAAATATAATACTTTATAAGAATAACTCGAATATAGGTTGGGTTAGCCTAGTGGTGAATACCTCTTTACGTCTCACATCTTCTTGAGGTCACTGGTTCGAGTCCCGTGGATACATTTATGATAAAAAAAAAAAATCACAAATATAGGTTATTTTATAAATAAAAAAACCCATTTAATGAGGAAGAAAATGACTTAGTAACTTGATTGGTAGAGGTTACAAAAAGCTTGCTAAGTGGTGATGATAACGGCCAACATTTTGCTTAAATTCATGTCTGGTTGATGGGTTAATTTTAAATACAAATATTTAAACAAGAATAACTACAAAAACCAACAGTAATGACTTTTTCGTCTCAAAAATTAATATGTCTGATAGAATGTCAAACCTCTGTATTTACCCTTTCATTTACTTTTGGGACAAAAACTCAGCTAAATTGGTGATTACATTTCCGTTTTGTCGATAATTTTATTGTTTCAAAATAAATGAAAGTTAAAATTACATGGTGTTCGACTATCTACTAGATATGTATATGGGAACAAAAATTACGATAAATTAATTTTTTTACTTATTGATCTTTGACAGTATAATTTTGTACTTACCCTTTTAAAGACACTTATTTGTTTTGAACTTTGTTCATCATTGTTCAAAAAAAGTGTGTCGATTAAATAAAAGGCAACATGTGAATTGGCAAAGTGATTATTGGGGACGGCTTGATTATGATATTGCTAATGTCTTCATTCAATGAATCATAATCCAAACAGTTACATGCTACTTATATAACCCATATTATAAGTTCAACTATATAATGATATATATTCTTAGTATTGGACTATTATAATGTTGACATGAAAATTCTTGCATCTGCCAAATACGACTCATCATTATAAAGACCTCGATTGGATAATGAAGTCGTTGTGATGAAATTTTAGTCAAAGTTCATTGTTAAAACTTAAAAGTCCCAACGGGAGCGTATGTTTGATTTTCTATTCAGTATAGCGTGTTTAATCTGTCGTATGAATCGATCGAAATTCGTTGATTGAGACACGTGATGATAACAATAGCGAATTTGAGTATTCGAGGGAAAAGACGTTAAAGTGACGTCATCCCGATATAAAGGCCAATTGTTTTCTTTCGTTCAAAATACAGACGATATAAACAAATATTTTATTTTTTCTCCGATGATTAATCGTGATCATCACTTATATATCCCTAGTAGAATTAAGGGATTAATTGTATATTGTACCGTGATGTATTTATTTTTTGTAATATGTAACTCTTTTCTTATAATCACAAAATAAGTACCATGAGCTTATCTTTTTGTTACAATTCGTATAAAAATGACGATATCATTTTAAAAATTTATATTTAAGAATTAAAAAATAATAATTAAAAATGCGGTTTTCATATCCCTTAAAAAAAGTAATATTTGTACTATACAAAAAGAGATATAAAATTTTGGTTTATTTTTTAAATCTAAACTGTAGGAGTAAAATTGCAATTTTTATACAAGTTTTAACCAAAAGAGTAAAAAAATATAAATTCAAATTATTCTTTTTATGTAATTAAGATAACTATAAGTTGCATAAAGAGTATGAATAGTTCACTTTTTCTCTTTGTAATTATCCCAGAAATTAACTAGAAAAATCGGCTTCTTTCCCTAAAGGGTACCTGCCCATCAGTATCGAGTCAGGGAAATGTGTATCAATAGAACCATACGGAAGCAGAAACACACTCATGGCATAAATCGGAATCGCCTGCAAAACTGAACGAATCATTATCTCTTTACGTCTTGCAGAGAGCATCTGACCATCCCATGAACCAATCTTAGTCACGAGTCGATCACAGATAAATTGTAAACTCTGACCCTTTCTCCTCCCGAGCATATTTGGAATTACCAAGTACATCAACGGTTGGGAGATCTCCTGTATCCTGAGAGTCGTACAACATATAGCACGGCCCGCCGGGGGTATGTAGGTGCTGAAAAAAATAGACGACTTGGTTTTGTTGATAACTTGCCCCGACATGTTCCCAAAAGTCGTGAGTATCTGATGACCTGTAGAAAATGTAACAATCATCTGCGAAAAAGATATGTGAGACACCGGAGCCCCTTCGCAACCGAGACCCCGTGTATCTGCCCCTCACGTTCTGCTTGTCCTAGCATACGGGATAAAGCTTCCATACAGAATAAAAACAAATAGGGGATAGGGGGTCGCTCTGTCGAATACCTCGACCTGTTGTAAACGGGGTCGTGTTCTTCCCTCTCGAGCTAACCGTGTACTGAATGGAATGCATACAAGCGAGTACCAAGCACCTCCAGCTAGAGCCAAAATAAAGGACCATTCCATGCGATCGTACGCCTTACTCATACCAGGCAGAAAGGAGAATGAGAAGAAATACTCACCGAGTAACTTACCCCAGCGAGAGGCCTTCACACTAATCTCCGAGAACTCCGAGGCCACCAACATCGAGAAGAGAAAGATGAAAACTGGTACTAAAAAAGGAACCGGAAAACCAAATAAAGACCATATCTCAGCATGCAAAGAACAACCGCGAAGGGGAAGGGAGCCGTGGACCGAAACCACTAGATCCAAGAGTGAAAACATTAAACACTGCTCAGTTACCGCAAGGTAACCCTCCGGAGCCAACACCCACAGAGATCCAAACGAAGAGTTTGATCTTGAGCCTTCCAGATCTCGACCAATAGAGAGAAGAGAGGTTAATCAATACCAAAGCAAGTGAAACCCATGAAGATGTGTGAGAAGACGGGGTGGTGAAGGAGGACGAGTGAACGAGAGAGAATGAGGGGTAAGCACAAAAGGAAACGGGAGGAAAAAAAGAGAAAGGAATGGAGAGGAGGTGAGGGAAAGGAGGAAATCTGAGAGAATCACCGACGAACCACCGATGACTCGCACAACCGAAGCTATGGAATCCACCGGCGGCAGCTGAAGGAGGAAGGAGGAGGGGAGGGGTTAGGGTTTGGGAAGTTTCTAGAGAGAGGCGAGAGCTTCTCTCCAGAACTCGGATTCGATACGTGGATCGTTCTGGTCACATATCTAATTTCTCTCGGGATTGATTTTTTATTTTCCTTATTTATGGTTGTGTCTATCATTTTGGATAGTCTAAATACATTTGTGTAGGATAGTTGAAAATTCTCTCATTTTCGTTTATTTGTTGATTCCAGTAGGACATTCCGAAGACTGCAAGGTAAAGGCACAGTCTTTAACTCTCCCAGAGTTGGAAGCTACCGCATCGAACTTTAGCCCTAAGAACTTTACTGGTGAAGGCCAATTTTGTAAGTTCTAAAAGGGTTTTCTGGCAGCCATAAAATTGGCACGATCAATTTACACTCTTATGTTCACTAAAGTTTTCGTTCTCATCCAGGATTCATTGTTTATGCATTTTGTTCTTTGTTTCTTATTATGCAGATGGTTGCAATTAGTCAATTACATCCTGAAGAGGTACAAGGACATGAAGAATTTGTTGTTAAAGTGACAACTTGAAGGCTGACAGATCATGTAAACTTGGTTAAGTTTATTGGATATTGTACAAAAGGGACTGAGAGATTTCTTATGTCTGAATACATGTCACTCGATAGCTTGTATCACCATCTACACGGTAATTGAATATCTAGGGTTTCTTATAAGTTTTTCATAGACATTTGACTTGTTACACGTGTAAGTCTTGATAGTACTAGACTCCCATCTACTACACAACATCTAAATTGGACAACAAGGATTAAAATTGCTGTTGGAGCAGCTAGGGGTATTGAGAATGATCGTAATGATACTTCAGGTATTTTGGTTCTATTGGAGGATAATTTTTGTGTGCTTCTGTTGTTGACCCAATGATCATTAAGGCTTAAAGTGAGAATTTGATTGATATCTTTTTTTTCATATGAAATGAAAGAATATAGTAGGTAAATAAGTAATTCTTTTCATATAGAAAGATTATATTATATGATATAGAGCAAATGAGCTTCAACATCTATTTATAACACTAAAATATTTAAAATGAATGTTGAAGATTAATTTCTAACAAAACACCCTCGATGGATAAGATTTACCATCTAGAGTTTTGCATAAAAATCCAAACATTTAAGGATTTTTTTTTCGCATGTCATATTCAGATGTGAGAGGTTTAAGATAATTATAGATATCGTACTAAATTATATTTGCTTCTGAGTGACATCATATAAGCCAGCTATTGACTATTGTCATTAACTTTTGCAAATTTTCACACTTAAAATTAGTTTTTAATATACGCTTTAACTAGGATCAATAAAATATAACCGAAAATAAGAAATCGCCAGAACTTACACTAACGGCGCAAGGTAGTAGGCGTGTGAGAATTTTCAAGAACTAAGCGTATTTCGATATTGAAACCCATCGACTAGCCAACAAAAACAAAATAGGACAAGCCCAACACATGCTCCTAATTGCCCCATGATATATGCCCAAGTTCATTTAACTGTTGTTGCTCTCTAAAGAGCAAAGACGCTTATAAACAAACTCGTGTTTATTGATCATTTTGATTTTGGAATTTGAACTAAGAAATCAAAAACAAATAATAATTCATGTTCATGGTTTTTCATCCCCGTTGAGCATTTTCACATCAACGATCGAGACTCTTTATCTACTATAAGTGAATCATTTCTCTAAAGTCTGGATAATACAATTTTATGTGATAAATATAAAAAGTCAACCCAAATTATCATCTCGTTTAGTAATGAAATCAAATTTTCGTAACAACTCTTCTCGTTGCAATAATTTTAGTAGAGTTTATTTTCGTACTTGCTCTTTGGTCAAGTTAAGGGGGCGCCGCAAATTTTCAATGATAATACGATCCATAAAAAGAAATTGAAGGGAACACAAATACGAAATCAGAAGGAATTAACGAGGTATTTATGAAAAAAATCATAAAACAAGTAATAATTTTTCAAAAACAAAAAATCGAGGGGGCACCTGCCCCCTGGAGCCTCACTGACTCTGCCCCTGGATGTACATTTTCTGTTCTCTGATACATTCCACTTGATAAGTTTGAATTAGAGATCATATTAGCATATTGACCGATTGTTTTAATCATAATAATTATGTTCCTTCATGATATTTTTATGATGAAGTTTTGTAAGATGATTCTGCATCCGACCCTGAGAAGAGGATGTGTCGTTGCTCTTTCTCCCTCTCCTCTGAGTTTTATGCCTCCTTTCTACCATGGGTTTATGCTTCTTCTTTTTCATGGCGTGGTTACAGATTAGCGGAAGACCAATTGGTGTCGTCGTTCTTTTTTTCACCCTTTTGTTAACATGCTGCCACTTCCAGCCTCCTCTCTGTACCCCACTCCGTTAGAACAGTGTAACACCCTCCGTTACCCTCTCTGTTGTCCCCACCGACCCGCTAGACTCCCTGATACAACGATTTCCATCCAGCCCTCGTCTGTCCGGTGCAACGGAGTCCGTGGTTTTGCCAATCGAACGTCGCCCTTCTACCATGTCAGATCCGTCGCCACAACCCTCTGTCGCCACAACCACCCTCCTACCCATCCTCTTCACCAGCCTCACCTGCTCCATTACCCTGGGCAAGGTCATGGAACCAAAGAA
>JAYMSV010000465.1:0-16962 GCA_036897745.1 Erodium moschatum
TAAAGGTAGGCACTAGCTCTGGTGCTGAAAGAAGTGGAGAGTTGAGCCCTGTAAGCGTGAGTTCAAATCAGATATTCTGCTCACCGAGTTGAGAGACTCTGGTGCTGAAAGAAGTGGAGAGTTGAGCCCTGTAAGCGTGAGTTCAAATCAGATATTCTGCTCAGGATCAGAGTCTCTCAACTCGGTTGAGAATTGTTCCAATGAGGTGGAAATTGTAGGGAGTGATTCGGTTGTTTCGAAAATTCAATAAACCCCGATGTCGGGTGATTCTGAACGGACTTTATTTGGCTTGATTAGGAGTCGGAAGAAGAAAAAGGAGAGACGTGGAAAGGAATTATGTGGCAACTCAGGGTCTGTTTCTAATGAAGTTTTGGTTGCTGACGCTTTTGGGCTTAATGATAAATCCCAATTGGCTACTAAAGAATGGGCATATTGCAGCGAGCTTGGTTTCAAGTCGAAGGTCTCAGCTGATCAATTCAGGAATGAATTGGATCGGCTGGATGCTGAGTTAGGTGGGGGATGAGATGGTCCAGCTCCTCGAATGGTTGTGGCCTGTTGATTTCTTGGTCGGGTTGCCATGTTTTCAGAGGAGATTTTTGTTAGTTGCCAGAGCATTTTTGCGAAGGCCAGGTTCTCATGTTAGATGTGTGGTGTTTGTCCTATGTCGGTTTCTGTCTGGTGTGTTGTGTTCTCTTTTGTTTTGTCTTTTCTTATTTTTGACCTTTCTCTTGTTTTGTCGTTGGTGTTAGTCTGATTGTGGGCCTTGTTACAGTTACTTGTTTTTAGTTTGTCTTTTGACAAGCTGCTTCTTAATCCTGTTTTGGGATTGAAGCCTTATAAAATATCTCTTATCAAAAAAAAAAAAACCCCGATCCACTATCTATCAACTCATATGCGGATGTAGAGCGAGTTAGGTAGAACGGATCGTTGAATATTTTTAAACACCCCTGCCTACCATTGTGTTTCCAAGCTAAATTATTGAAAGCTTTGTGTTTTATTCTGATTGTCAATGTAGTGATTTTACAAGATATGAAACTGAATTTTGTTTTCCTGCATTAAATCACCAAACTCTTGCCGTACCCATTTCTGGGATTAAATATTAGAAGATAAACCCAATATGTTCATATCCGATAGTCATTTGTGTGACAAAGTGGTATTCAGCACTGCAGGATGTAGATTTAAAGGGACTGTAACTAGAAAACAAAAGGTTTGTAGTTTAGAGTTGAGTAATATTTTGCATACTGGTTGGAGTTTTATTTTACAAGACATCATGGAGAAGCTCCACTTTCTAAGGAAAAACAAAGAAATATATTCTGGAAAAACATGAAGTGTCTGGTTATGTGGAACTTGAATAAAGAAAATGTGATCATATTGGAGAGCTCTTGAATGGTACTTGATTCTGTGTATTGTACTCTGTTCCGAGGCGTCTAGCAACTTCCATCTTTGGGTTCATCAAGTAGCTGTGAAGCAGTTTCATTTCACTTGCACCTTTAGGAATTGCCCTGCTCTCAATCTCATCATTGTAATGAACAAAAGCAGCTAGCCCAGCAAATCCCATTACACCACCTGGCTGCAAAAAGAAACAACTAATCTTAGACAAAACAAATATGTATATATGGATTAAAATGAAAGTGTAATAGACAGGAGAGGAGAGGTTACAATAGCATAAGCAGTCCAGGAGCTATAAGCCTGTGTTTGTGTTTGTGTTTGTGTATGCACTAGAGGAAGAGGAAGAGGACCTCGTTGTAGCTTCTTGTGGTAGCATCTAGCTGACTTGACATTGCTACTCTCGCGTAGCAATCTGAATCTCTCACTTGGATCAAATCTAGAACAACACAAACAAAAGATGTTCAATTTCCTAGTAATTAGATTCATTCCATAAAAGATTAATGCAAAGGAACCTGAGAAGTGCAAGGAGAGCTTGCGCGGGGCGGCGCATGGGAGAGAACAAAATGAACTGAGAATATCTCATAGTTAAACTCAAAGATTTCTGGAGAATCAGATTAATGACTCTGTTTCGTCCCATGAACTCAGTTTTAAAGGGCTCTGGGGAGCAACCTCAGAAGTTTCTCTCTCTCTTTGTCTGTCCATTTTGCCTTGCTCCACAAGTTCATTTTCCTTACCAGAGACATATAGGTCAACTTAGTACAGCTCCAAATCATGGTTCAATCATTCTAGACAACAAGCATTGGAATTCAAGACTTGTCTTTGTACACTAATGTTGGTGGGTGAGACTGAGACCATCTTAATGCTAATGTAATGAAAGGATGCTAAAAATGGTTAAATTTGGCTTCTCCATTCCTGTCTATCAAAGATCGGAATCTCATAAAAACAACGGTAAAAAGATTCAAACTCTTTGCCGATCAAACAAGCACAAAGACAGTGCCACTTGTGAAAGGCTACATGTGCTTTGGAAAAACAATAAGAAAATCCCTAAAATGTATAAACAGATTTAAAAGTCACAGCCTGAACATAGAAGAGTGTAGATTTGGATCGATAATGCGCAATCAACTTGGAGCTACAAAATGGAACCGGTTAAGTCAAAGCGCGTCCCAGCCAATGCCATGCCATGTTACTATTCTCATCTTCCTGACTTTTCAAATAAAAAATTAAAAAAAATCTATTTTTCAGTCAAAACCGTCTATGAAATCAAATCATTTAACTTTCAATTTCCCACCACTGACAAATATATTCCTCCAAAATATGTACAGTTTGATTTATTCACATCTAAAGGTTTTAATCCACCGAGAATAATCACTAAATGCACATTAACTATATGCCCAACTGCGAGAGGTGTCATGAATCCTCTAGCATGCTTAGATGCGATGGCCAAGCTTGTTGTTCAAGAGGAAGGTTCGTCACGCAGCGCAATACAACAACCCAATCACATATGGACAAGGGTCGCAAGGAAGGAGATGCGCGCCTCATGGCACCAAATAACTGTCTTTAGCTCATGATGCAATTATTATTCACCGATTGCAATTCACTTATTATTCAGCTTTTTTTATCAAACTTATTGAATCGGCTTATTGATATTTATTTGCAGTTTACACATTATAACCCAACCCCATCCCAAACATCCTTTTGAACGGATTCGAAACTTAATCCTTCTTAGCAATCATGCCTGGAAACACAACCCAGTGATGAAAAATAAGTGTCTAATCTGTACATGTACCGTTGGTAAGTTTATGTATCAAACAAGAACATGTTTACTTCAAGGTTGCTTACTCTGGCAACAAAAGGTGTTGAGTTGTGCAATATTTTCTGGGAAAACATCAAGTGTCTGGTTGTGTTCAACTTGCATAAAGAAGATGTGATCATGTTGGAGAGCTCTTGAGTTCCTTGAATACAGCTTCAGCAAGGTCCTGTGTGTTGTACTCTGGTCCAAAGCATCTAACAACTTCCATCTTTGGGTTCATCAAGTACCTGTTCATCAATTATACCCATGAACCAGTTTCATTTCACTTCAGAGCTCAATCAATCTTAAAATGGAAATTGAAGGAGGTTTGGAGATTACATGATGTTGGAAGACTCGACAAGGTAATCGTTGTCCCCTTCCTCTTCAACTTTCTTAAAAAAGACCCGGTATTCCTGAGCCATCTGTCTAATTGCAGAAACCGACCCTGTCAATCCTATGACTCTTGAATCGAATTCTGCCGTTACACAAGAACCAGATAGGAAAAGGTGAACATATAGTTATAGATCTCCTTTATAGTTTAGAGGAATACTTCAATCTTAAAAGTATAAGAATCAACAGTTTGGTGCTCCTTAGCTGATCAAAAATGGAAGGAGAAGAACCCTGACCTTTCAGATAAGCGCGAAGATGTGAAGGGGTGTCACGTTGAGGATCAATCGTCACAAACACGGGTACAACCTTAGTACTTTGTTCCGACTCTTGTTGAAGTGAAAGAGATAAAGTCAGTAGACGCGCAAAGAGAATAGTATAATGACAGCAATGGGAGGATTGGCATACCTAAGATATCAACAGTCTTGGCCATCATATCAACTTGCTCGTGCCCAATGATTGGAGATGAAGTATACCCAAAGTAGAGAAGGATCCAGTTTCCAAGTAAGGTCTTTTCAGTAACAACCTGATTTTCAGTATTGACTAGAGAAAATGGCCCTCCAATTACTATACCTGAACTTCTCGCACAACTCTTACCACAACCTGATCCAATAAAAGGATGAAACAACAGACACAAGTCATCAGCATACAAAGCAATGCACTACCTGAGGATCCAAATTGTAACATTTACAATGCACTTCCACAAAGAAGTTGAAACTAGGGATCAGCGTGTTGATCAAGCTATATATAATGTGTAATTGCTTTCATTAGCACATTGATCTAATAAGAAACTAGTTAAATGAGAGAAACATCTGAAAGGAACTTGTACCTATAGGAATTGCCCTCCGCTCATCATTGTAATGAAGTAAAGCAGTTAGCCCAGCAAATCCCATTACAGCAGCTGGCTGCAAAAATAAACAACTCCATTATACATGTATGTACACAAATCTTAGACATAAGTAGTAATTACCAATGTACGGATCTCTCCCAAACAAACAAATATGCACCGGTGATTGTTGTACTGAAAAGGGGGCAATCGAATATTTATGAACTAAAATGAAAGTTTATAGACAGCGCACAATAACATAAGCACTCCAGGAGCTATAAGTCTGTGTTTCTGTATGCACTACAGAACCACGTTGAGGCTTCCTGTGGTAGCATCTAGCCGACTTGACATAGCTACTTGGCGGCAATCTCTTACTTGGATCAGACCTAGAACAACACAAAGTAAGAACTAGTTCAGATGTTCAATTCCCAAGTAATTACATGTTAAGATTCATGTCAAGATTAATGCATGATTTCCAAAAGAGTAGAAAAAATGTTCCATTCATTTGCAAAAACTAACAATTTTGATCCTACAAATGGCAGAAAAACATTTCTTATAATCGGTTCCCTAATCTTCCAGTACTTGTACTCAAAACCCACAGCAATTATCAGAAAAAAAAAAAAAAAAACAACAACAACTAGAACACCACGAACCCATTCTAAATTAAATCTCAAGAACATAATCAAGCCTCCACTACTGAAATTCATCAAATATAAAATGAAACAAAAAAAGACCCTAGTGAACATATCAAACAAATCAAGCTTCGCTTACAAATGTTATTTCAGAAACGAAAAATCAAACAAAAAGTGAGAATGTAGCATGAACAGAAATCAACAGAAATGATTTGTTACCCAGTAAGAACCAACCAGAGCTAGGTAGCATGAACAAGAAATGGTAAAGCGCAAAGCCGATTTAAGGGTTGTAGGAAGGAACCTCAGAAGTGTACGGAGAGCTTGTGTGGGGCGGCGTTTGGAAGAGGAGAAAATGAGCCGAGAAAATATCATGGTTTCCTGGAAAAATAAACTCAAGGGTTTCTGGCGACTTGCTCTTTCATGGAGAATCAAGTTGTTTCTCTGTTAAGTCTCCATTTGCCTTGCTCCCCAAGCTCATTTTTCTCTACCAAAAATACGGACAAATAAACAGTTTTGTGGGCCACATTATTCTCTTAACGGACTTAGAGGGTTGGGCCGATGGGCTTTCCTTTGGGTACAAACGACGTCGTCGTCTGCAACTACTGACTATCTTTTCTATTTGGTCACAGAAACCTGAGCTTGAGCACATCATCGGACTAAGTGGGTTGGGCCGATCGTCTGTCTCACTCTAAGAGCATCTCCAATGGTATTAACCGACGTAGCTGTAGGGAGGAGTCGTAAGAGCATATTTTGTGTTTCTCTCCTCCAAACAACTACCTCTACAATAGTAACAACTATATAGTTGTAGGGAGAGGTTGTAGGAGCACATTTTAAATTTGTCGTTGTCACGCGTCGTCTCCCCGTTGGACTGAGCCGATGCTACCCATCGTTGCAGGTTCCTGAGGCGACAGGCTGCGACGATCCGGTCTATGACGACTCCTGCATCGACAAGTCGTTACAGGGACCGTTGCAAGGATGCGACGACACCAGAACAACGACGCCATGCCAACCATTGCAGATGCTCTAACACTTGATATAACTCATGTTGGTGGATTAATCTTAATGCTAATGTGTATGATAAAAATAGTTAAATTTGTATTTGAAGATGGGATATGTTAGAATAAAAATGGTTGAATATATTCCTGTGAGTGAATTGATGATTTATAAACAGTTTCCAAACAGTTAGAGTAATAATAGCAAGAGCATGCCATATATAGGAGGGTATAGGTTTTGGAATCTTCACAGGTAGAGACATAGAGTCAAATATCAACATCGGAATCTCATAAAAACCATAGTAAAAAATAAACTCTTTGCTGATGAAAGCACTATAATCGACCATACGTGATACGCCACTTGTAATATGCCTAAACAAAGACTACAAGTGCTTTGGTAAAGCAATTTTTTTTAAGAAAAACCTTAAAATCTATAAATAGATTTAAAGTGACTGTCTGAACATAGATTGGTGTTAATTACGACTGTAGATTTGGATCCATAATGCACAATAAAAATACTTCAACTTGCAGCTACAAAGTGGGAAAGCGCGTCACAGCCAAAGCCATCCCATGTTACTCATCTCATCTTCTTCTTCTCCTTTCCCATTAAATTCTAGCTTCCTTACTTTCTGGTCAAGGTCCACTGCTCTCATTACACACTTCACTACTCTCTGCTCTCTCTATATATTTATTCAATTCTCTCATATCTCTCTCTTCTCCTACTACACATATATATGCTCTACTAGTTTCTACCTTCCTTCATTGGAGAGTTTCAATATGGCTCCCCCAACCCCTAGGAAGGTACTTGTGTTTTACCTCTTCTTCTGTCTCTTCACTTCTCTTCTTCTTCTGCTGAATGCCTCCTCAGAGTCTGAGTTGGAAGCTCAATTCCAGAGGAAAATGTCCATTGGTAGTAGGAGAAGGATGCTAGTAGTGGACACTGATGAGGAAGAAGAAGATAAGCCATTGCCCAAGATCAAAAAGCCCACTCTTTCCTTATCCTCCAAAAACCAAACCAAACTCATCAAACCCAAATCCGATCTCTCCACCAAAAACCAGACCAAACTCATCAAACCCAAATCCGATCTCTCCACCAAAAACCAAACCAAACTCATCAAACCCAAAACCAATGGCTCCACCAATTCAACAAAACCTCAAAAGCCCTCATCATCACCTCCTCTCAAGGTCAAGCCTGAGCTCAAGAAGCTCAATTCCACTAAGAAAGCTTCATCATCATCAGATCTAGTGCTCAAACCAGCCACACCCAAGAACAAAACAACAAAACCCAACTCAAATCTCGATTCGGATCAAAAACCCAAAAAGCTTACCCAGAAACAACCCAACCAGCAGCAACAGAAGAAACCCATTTCAAGCTGGATCGAAGACGAAGGCGAAGACGACGATTTAGTGAACGAGTTCAGAGATCTGCCCACCAGATTTCAACAAACCCTCCTCCCAGATCTCGAGAGGATCTCCACAACCTCCAAAATCTACATCAGCAGAGCCAACAAGGAAATGACGAGAGGGTTCAAGCCGATCGTGGGGAAGAAATACGCATCCACCATAGCTTCGATCGTGTCCTTCGCCTTCATCGTGATCCCGCTCCTCCTGGTCTCTCTCATCTTCAATCGCATCAAAGCATACTTCTCCCTCCAGAAGCTCCTAATCTTCGTCCAAATCTACCTCTCCATCTACTTCTCGATCCTCTGTTTATCTTCACTCGTCACCGGTCTCGAGCCCCTGAGGTATTTCTACGCTACTTCGCAGTCCACCTACGTCTGCATCCAAGTCCTCCAAACGCTCGGATACGTCCTCTACCTTCTGCTCCTCATGATGTATCTCCTCCTGGTGTTCTCGACGGACTGTGGGCTGGGCCCGAAGTTCTTGGGCTTGGCCCAGACATTTGTGGGCCTGGCGGTGGGTCTGCATTACTACGTGTCGGTGTTTCACAAGGTGGTGCTGCACCAACCGCCCAAGACCAACTGGAAGGTCCACGGGATTTACGCCACGTGTTTTCTCGTGATTTCGATGCTTGCTCAGGCTGAGAGGAGGAAGAAGGCGTACTTGGAAGAGGGCGGTGAAGAAGGCAAAAAGAGTTAATTTCAATTTGTTGATTTAATAGTTTTTAATCACGCATTTATTGGTCGAAAATCAACCAAATATGATGCGACGATGGGTGGTAGATTTTTATGTAACGTTACTACATTGAGACTTTTTTCAGATTATAAATAAAATGAAATTACCATGTTGCCCCTGCGGCCTATTCGAGGTAGATCTGGATCGATGTCGTGAGGGTATTTATGGTATTTGGCGGGGCACCGACGATATCTGGGATTGGTGTCGGTGGGTTAGTTGTGGAGAAACGAAACCAGTGTCAAAGGTTGGGTGTGAAATAGAGACCTTTTTTTTTGGACTAAGACAGCATGGCTTGAATCTCGGGAATGCGGTGGCGGCACTTGTCTCGATGAAGTCAACGTGTCAGCATGTATTAATACTTGACACCTACTTTCAACTATTCTCTATTCCCTCTCTCATTTATTGTCCTTTCTTAATTATTTATGGCTTTTGATTTAATTGTGATATTAGCTCTTCCAAAATATATGGTCACTTATTTGAAAATGAATATTCGTTAACGATGTGGGTGATTATTGTCACGTGGATCATTATACATATGATGCGGAATGACAAAAAAATGTATATCATTCTAAAATGAGGCTTTGTTGTTTTAAATGGAAACCTCACAACGGTAAGTACTTTTATTAGAATAGCCTGGTTATTTTTTTATTTCATTCAAATAATAAGGGCATACAAATCACATGCTTAAATTTTTGTGATAACTTCAATTATTGAGGTGAATGTTAAGCAGCACGAGCCATTTCACGCTCCTCTTTCAAATTCCTTAGATTAGTGCTTACTGTTACCATAAGGTCGGCCGCAGTTTGGGCAATAACAAATAGGCATACTTTCCAATCCATGGCGATATGGAATACGCCAGCGTCATAGTTATTGAGTTTTTCTATGGTTTTATGTTATATGGTGGCGTGGTGATATCGTGGTTTAAGTTAATTGAAATGACGCGTCTCCTTATAAAGGTGGAGAAGCAGTTTCCTATAGTCACGATGGAGAAGGAGAGGTCTCCACAAACTTTCGTTTTCGTGGTAGAGATACGACAAGTCATTGATAAGACGGAAAGACACTTAACTTGCCGGCGGTATCAAGGAACGTTTTGGGGGCACTACTAGTAATAGCGTTTCGTGCTTAGGCTGTCACTCTTGGCTTTCACGACAACAATGCAAATCAAGGATATATATATTTTCCGACATATTTGGTGGCTGCAAAAGTTCACCGACATAGTGGGATCAACATTCAAGGATTGCATCTTGCGATGTACCGGCGGAAGGTGGGAGTCATCTTGGAGCCCGAAAATAATCAAACTAAGGACCTTGTGACATTGTACCCGAGTTTAGAACATTTACCGAGGGACCAGGGTTTTGGTAATGGTAACGGTGCAACAAGCAGGGGATGGGAAGCACCATCCCATGTCCAAATGATGACCTTAGGGACGAGTTACCGGGTTGATATTTTCCAATCACCATGCCCACGGTGCAGCCGACTCCACCATGTATCATTCTCCCTCTCGTCAAGTCGAACAATTTTCAGCATACTCTACACTCGTGGGGTCATCAGATCTATCCGGGGGAGGACATCAGAGATTATTAATTGTGGTAGGAGAATAGTCCAACTGCGTCTAACCAGATCATCAAGGACGGACAAGTCAAGCCTCCTACTCGTTCATCTATCGAGTACTCTCATAGTGTTCGTCACTCACCCGCACTGTTCGAAAAGTGAACGATAGTCAGTGTTTCTATTGGCACTCGTTTCGTTAGGGTTTTCATTTTTATTAATTATATTTCATGTTTTGTTATTTCAGACTGAAGTTGGACAATTTATCTTTATTAGTACTATTAAATTGAAACTCAGTCCTGTTTACATGGACAAGTTTATCTTTATTAGTACCATTAAATTGAAACTCAGTCCTGTTTACTATTGTTGAAGATTCAAAAAGAATACTATTTTGGAAGAAGCCAGAAAAGGTAAGATAGTAAATAAACATTCGAACTGGGATTAGTGGGGCATGGAAACCCCTCCAAAAGTAGGCGTATGCCGCTTTAAGCAACGCTCACACGGTATTCTTTAGTAAAAGGCGAAAGAATAGTTCGCTATGTGAGCATTGCACGGCTGCGTGTCTTACAATGAGCCCAGATGGATCACTATATAACATCAGCTGCTGAACTTCTCATGCTATTTGCCCGATGTGGGACTTCTTTGAAGGCCAATTCCAAGAGCA
The DNA here is from genome assembly GCA_036897745.1 of Erodium moschatum. NCBI lineage: Eukaryota > Viridiplantae > Streptophyta > Magnoliopsida > Geraniales > Geraniaceae > Erodium > Erodium moschatum. Next base: position 10,364 of record JAYMSV010000465.1, read on the forward strand.
ATAGATTTTTACTATGATCGCTGAATTCACAATTCTACACACTACACCAAATAGTACAACACTCATATGACTCAGGCCTGATCTGTGTTTATGACATGATTAATACACAAATTCTGAATCAGGCCCAGAAAGCCAAACAGACAATGACCACTAGGCTGTTGCTGTTCTCTGGTATGTGGGTGGAAGAGATAGTACATAACATAAAATTAAGTCACAAGCTCTCATTTTTGCAGCACCTTCCATGGACCACCCAATACTTAGACTTATGGGTTTCGGGGCAGGTTTGGTAGGTCTAGTGACTAAATTGTTGAGAACAACATCTTCAAGGCTAACCTCTTCTATCTCTTCTTTTTATACCTAATAATAACATACATACAACTAAACAACTAATCATTTGAAAATAGAAGCTGTGGGTATGAATAATTGTACTTCTGTTCCCTCACAAAAAAGAATGAATAAGTTTATCTACAGAAGCATCAACTCACTTTACAAATTATATAATTAACCACAACATTAACAGGTAATTACTAAAATTAAGTGATCAAACCTTGGGACTGGAAGTTTCAATATCTGTTGGACCAGTTGGTGAATCAGGAATAAATGGTGCAGGATCAGTTGGTGAGCCAGGGACAAATGGAACAAATCCGCGCCCGCCAAACATAGGTCTCATGCACTTGTCATCGAATTTTCTCCACCAGTAGTGAACCGTTCTGGTGGGATGATTCATTAACAGCCTCAAAGGCTCTGGTCGAGTATAATTAGCACTGCTAGGGTCACTAGGATCGCCAGTTTCAAGGAATGTTAACCTTAAATCATCTAAACTTTGTATGTCAGTTGCATTAGATAATGATGTTTTTGAATGCCGAGGGAGCACTGCTTCGATCAGAATCTTAGTTACAGAACCAAACACCTGAAAAATTAAAAATAAATCTCATACTTCTATCCAAGAATGCAGCAAGATTAGTTTGTACTATTTGTTTATCTTTAAGAACCAAGAAGTTGATAGTTTTGCAAACCTAAGTCAAATCAGTAAGAGCAACTTACCACTGTACTAAACAAAACAACAATTATGGTAGATGTGATCATGAGAGCACTATCTTCCAGTGCAGATTTTGAAAACTGCAATAGATGACAGTGAAGTTTAATAACTTGAAGAACACGTATCCTTACAATCAAATGTTTAGTGGGGAAATATTGAAAATGTCATCTTACCTCATTATAGGACAACGCAATCGTAACTGCGCCTCTCATCAGACCTGACCACCATATTGTAAACTGAGACAACCAATAGTTAGCGAGCTTCCACGATAGTTATAAGAAAACAAACTGTCCAGGGATGAGCTGCCTATCTCACCTGCTGTCTAAAATTAATTTTTTCACTCTCTCTTTTCTTCATGCAATTTGCTATATTTGAAAGAGGAAATACAAATGCTGCTCTTCCAACCAAAACTAACGCAAGCAACGTTGAACTGACGGCAAATGAAGTCCCTGGACTGGATAGGGAGGTGTGTGAACGAGTCAGATATGGCATGTTATGTTATTGTACTTTTTCTGGACAAGAAAATACTAAACAAAAATAGCATTTAAGAGAATACAATAAGGTTATGTTGAGATCCACGAGCTGTACTGAAATATTGTAAGGTAGATATATTGATTGGTCAGATGTGGGATACCATCATTCATTTTATTCTGCGCATTTGTGTTCACAAATTGCTGTTTCACTTTCTGAAAAACTAATTATAAATGAAAACAGATATTTCAACACCTATATAATAAAATTATAACATCATCTTTTATTTGTTTTTATCTAATCAGAGCAGAGGTGTTATCCATGTCAGAAGAGAATGGATAATATCAGTTCTTTGGGCACCTAATATCCAACTTTAACTATCGAAATCACCTCATTCAAAGAGGAAAAAAAATTGACAGATTAAGGTGGAAAGTTTCAACAAAGTTTATCCACTCTTTTCCTTCAGTGATATTTTCATAGCTAAAGGCAGCAAAAGAAAACTAGAAGAGATTTCTAAAATTAATCTCACCCTCTTGCTTTTTCTAACTTATACTGAGCCATAATGGTAGCATTTGGATATATACACTATAATTCTTGTAGTGAATTGTTGAAGATAAAGAAAAGGGGGACGCAAAATTTGTTGGAAAGCATCACAGAAGTACCGTTCATCATCATTCTGCATTCAAAATTCAAATTATACTTGGAAAATTGAAGTTGTGTTTGTCATTTTACTTTTCTGATTCTCGTTTGTATGTTGTTTCACTTTATGCAGTCCAAGTAGGAACTAGCACAAGCACAATAAGGTTTAGCAGTGAAATTGATAGTTGTAGCATTACCTTGCATTACTGTCTCTCCACTTTGTGATGTCCAAGGCATCCATTCCAACATAAAGGAATATAAATGTTTCTGTAATGAATGATATTGTTGCAAATGCGTGTCTGAAACCATCAAAAGAAATCTTGTGGATAAGTTATTCTATAACTAATTAATCATTTTCTGTTCTTTCATCTCAGAGTTCGACGAGAACAATATTGAAACTCGGTGGTATAGATTTGTGCCTGTGGTGGGGGAGGGGGCATAGATCCACCAAAAAGGGTAGAATAAGGTAAACTAACCAATATGACTCTAGTGGGAGCTGTAGTAAAACTCTAAATCATCTGGGAACATTTCCCACAAATGGTAGAAAGTGACCATAAGAGCATGACCGCAGTCATTTTACAGCATAAATAGTGTAATTCTGACAAACCAAGGATTCAAGTATAGAACAGTTTTCTAACTTAGCCTTACGATATAATAGACCAGCCAAAACAAAAATAGATCTCCATTAACTTGAACTGGTATTTTATTCAATCCTTATCTTCAAAAATGTAAGGGATTGTATATTCTTACTTGGTTGTTACTCGTGAGCTTTCTGTAACATTGTGCCATGTGTAGTGTGACATGAAGATTCCACAGAAGAAGACTGTCAAAATTCCACTGAGGGACAGAAGCTGCAGAGAAGGCAAATTTTAGCAATTTAATCTTGGCTAGATACAGGAGTTGTGATGCTATCTACATTTTTAGCAAGTGGTGCTTTTGAACTAGTAACTTAAACTTTTGAGTCTGTGTTTTTGTTTATTTTGTGTGCAATCCCACTCCCAGTTTTAAGACATATTTTTCCACTCAAAACATATAAGCTAGAGTCCATAAAGAAGTATAAATGATATTAGCCAGAATCATAATTCTTAGCCTGATTACTGGTCATTACAGGCATGCATTTTAGTCATCTGGCAGTCGAGGAAACATGATTGGACTTTCTTAAAATAGTACAGGCAAAGAAGTATCAATGATAGGAAACTGTGTCTGTAATACCTCTGCCAACATGTACGACAAATAGGCCATAATCATCATGATTGCAACCTCACGATCTGTAGAGTGCCTGTTAGGAAGAATAATGGTCCAAGATCAGCAAAATCGTAGGTACGCATACAGAGATTTTTCAGTAGCAAATTGAGCAATTAAGCTCTAAAGTTTGCATGGTTGTAAAAGTTATAACTAGTTCTTGATCCACACCGTTTTTACCTGTCATGTTTCTGAAAGGAAATCTGGATTGTCCACTGATTCTTTTCTAAATAAAAAAAAATTGTCAACTCCTCTACCCATGTCTTGTATCCCTAAATACACACATCTATTTTATTTTAGCTATATTGGTATATCTAATACTCTTCTGCTAGAATAATATTGTCAATCATGTTTTCAAAATGCCCGGATTAATATTCATGTGGCTGATTGGCAAAGTTACTCCAATTGACCAGTTATATAATGTAAGCCAAGTTTGAAGTTGTACAGATCAAGTTTTGCATGCAACCACGACAACTTCAAATTAAACAATGACCACCTAAACATGTTGGACATTGAGAAAGAAAACAGATTATACATTGCTATGTAACATCTGGAAAAAAAAATAGTATCAAAAGCTTATGCGTACAGAGATATGAGTACATGGAGAAAAAGTGGATGCTCAGAACAGAAGAAAGAGCAGAATCTCAGTCCACTATACCTGCCAAAATAAAGTGTTTTTATGATGAACGCACTTAGTAGACCCACCTGAAACATATAAACACATATCACCATCTTTCTAGTAAAACATACATCAAGTCAAAAGTTAGATGTTGAATTGAGCAAAACAGTAAAATATTTGGTTATCTAATAATAGGACTGTACTGGCAGTCCACAGTTCACATATAAGACGAATGAGTAATACGTATTGAGTAAATACATAGTTGAGATGCTTCTGCTTTGCAATCTGGTATCAAAGCTATCCCTTAACTGACATATTTAACTTTTGCCAGAAAACATAAATAACTTACTGCTATACCGAGAGCTGTACTGGTGGATAAAAGGTAAAGGAAGGTCCCCAACAATTTGAAGGCCGTCATAGCATTAATGTCGCTGAAATCAATAGATTGTATCGCATTGAAAAGTACAATAGAGGTAGCATCATTGACTACTCCCTCCCCAAATACAACACTGTAGAGGAAGGGTGTTTCATCTTGATTGAGAACCTTTAACATGAAAGAAAGAGCATGTGTTAATGCAACATATCGAGTTTCACAATCACATGAAAAATTGTTTTCAGAGAGATGGTTATGTCTATGCACCTGTAGTGTACAGACCGAATCAGTTGCTGACAATATGGCACCAACAGCTGCCAGTGCAGGAAATTACATGATCAGTAGAATGATGCAGAGGTTGGAGAGAATATGAAATCAATTCAAAATTGGTGAATACCTAAGTAGGCCTGAATAGTCAGAGAACTGATTCCAATCCTCTTAAAAATCAAAAAAGCGCCTAAAAAAAGTTTACAAACAACAGTAATGAAGTTAGGCTCTTGTATGATAAGTATATTACGTGATAGAAAACCAGAAAAGGGACAGTTCATCAAAGTGGCACGGAAATTGTCATTGAGCAGGCTCCATATCATTGGCACGGAAATTTTAATTTAGAGCTTGAGAAGTGGCCAGTGATGGAGAAGATGTGAGCATGTAGAACTTACCAAGTGATATGACACAGAATGAAATCACAGTGCCAAATACTCCAAACATCAAAATCGTCGAGAAATTCTTGAAAAACTGCTTTTTCTTGACCTGGAAACTGGAAACAGATTTGGGAATTAGGATATTAATCCATCAACAGGGAGTGAAGAGAAACAGTGCATCATGTAACACATCCACTCCAGATTAATATCAAGGACAATTGTTTCCTCCAATTCAAATCCAAACATCCAACAGATATAAGCTGATTGCCAACATGAAGGAAATTTAAATCTAAATCACCAAACAGATGCATGTAAAATAGTGAATCATGATTAGAATTGTAGGCTAGTACAGTATCAGCCCATGATCTGGAAAAATTGGAAATGGCAAAAACATACCCAGCATTGAAAATGATTGGGGGAAGCAAATAAAGGAAGAACAAGTCCTCGTTGAAGATCAATATGGGCGAACTCGCTCCTTTAGTGAAAAGCAGAAGCACCGCTCCTGAGGCCAAACCCTACAATTTCGAATGAAACAATCAAATTCGAATACCGATAGAGTTATAATTAGGGCTAGGCACGTAGAGCAGACCAGAAAAATCGCAGTGGTGGACTCGTTAGCCCAGCGGTTCTCTTCGAGGAGGTGACCGATTATGATGCAAACGCAGAGGAGGGCGAAGAAGACGCAGAGTGCAATAATGGTGCTGGTGCTGAGGTACGATGACGACGAGTCCTGAACAGCGGGCAGTAACGTTTCGATGATTTTGGTGGTCGCCGCCATTTTCGCCCTCTGGTTTTGGTGGAATTCTCAAGGTGAATTGGATGGGTGAAATTGAAGGTGGAGATATGGATCGAGAAGCTTCTGCTGCTCTGTCTCGACTGACAGAGTCTGCGCAGGAGCTTCCGCTTATTCTTATTCTTCTTCCTCTTCTCTTCCATTACTGTTATTTTTTATATTTGTTTATTTCGTAGCGACGACAGTAATGAATTGGAGGGAAGAATGGTAGTTGGGGTTTTTGAAAGCTGACCGTCGCCGAATGTGATCGTCCTTTTGTAACTTAAAAGCAAAGTGTTTAAGTTAATTACCTTTTATATCTATTTTCTATTGGTAAAATACATTCGGTATCCTTTTGTTTTGTCACGTTCAAATCCAGCCCTACGTTTTGGTAACTTGTAATTGTGAGAAAAAGTCGACGGAATATTCCATTCCGTACGTCATGTGACCTATAATAAGTCGTAAAATTACTATTTTACCCTTGTTAACCAAAACCACTCATTTTACATCTGTTAAATTCCTATTCCACTCTTAGTCTATTCTAACCTAACCCTAACAATATATCTACAAACTAACCCCTTTTCAACTCAATTGTCACTTTCCCCTTTCCCCCAACACCTCCAACCTCACGCCATCTTCTCCGGTTGAGGAGACCATGGGCCACGCCTCCGGCCTCGCCTCCTCTGACCTCGCTTAGAGTTGAAGCGTATCTGATGGTGAGCAGATTTGATGAACGTCGTCTTCTCCAGGCGAGGAGACCACGAACGGCGGTGAAGGGTTCATCTTCCCTTTTCCCCGTC
>JAYMSV010000466.1:0-16958 GCA_036897745.1 Erodium moschatum
GACAGGTGCACAGCAGACGAGGTCGGCGTAGGTGCGGCAGTCGGTGGCGCGATAGAAGGCGCGACAGTCGGGATCGACATCGATAGGTTAGGGTTTTGGCTAGAACGATTTTCTAGAGAGAAAAGAGGAGCAAATCTCCGAGTTTTTAATTTTTATCCGGATAGTTATAATTAATTTATTGGAAATTGATAATCTATATACATACCTGGCTGCGCCGCTGCGGCTGCCTGATAAAAAAGGCCGAGTTAAAGTTAATAACTATCTTATTTGAGAGAAAAGTTGTTGGGCGCAATGATATCACATATGAATTACTAGTTATGAGCTTACATTGACTATATGGGCCAGCCCGAAGAAGATACGGAATGGGCTACGGGCCTTTATTCTGCATGGGCTACAGCCCAGACACGTAAGAAGTTGATGATCGATGAGAAGATTCTAGAGTTAGCTACAGCACCGAATACCCCAAATCATCTCTTTTGTCCGCAACACCGAAACCATTTCCCACCGCACATATCCCTTTCTTTCTCCCGCCTTTTTCCAGATCTCTTCCAAATCCGACTTTGCCCCTCAGCGAACGCCACAAACCGAGATATTAGTATCTTATTATTGTTATTATCGTGCCACGATAAGGGGTTCGATCGTCTTTTCACTTGCGCCTCTCTTTTGGTCGGACTGAATAGCCGTTCAGTATAAAACTCCGCCCTTGTTTGTTTTTAAACAGCTTGGAAAGCAAGAGATTCAGCAGATATCTGTATTATTCTTCATCGTGCTATCAAGACATCGAATATGGGTTCCATGTCCCAGGTCAGCCAAGTTCCGTGCAGGGTCGTACCAGTCAACCTCACGCAGCCCCGCGTCAGCCCTAGGTGCTCAATCGTCAGCTTCAATTCCATCGGAAGCGCTGCAAAATCATCGAATTCTGGAAATGGATTGGCTAGAGCGAGACCCTTGTTCCGGTTGCAAGCGGCCGTGAGCGACGACGAGGGGGGGCCGGAGAAGGAGGAGCCCGTGGCGATAGAGGCCCCAGGGCCTGCTGTGGCGGTGGCGGAGGAGCCAAAAGAGATCGATAATTTGAAGAAGGCGCTGGTGGATTCGTTCTACGGGACTGAGCGTGGACTGAAAGTGAGCAGCGAGACTAGGGCTGAGATTGTTGAGCTTATTACGAAGCTCGAATCCAAGAACCCCACTCCTGCTCCGACCGAAGCCTTGCCTCTACTCAACGGCAAATGGATTCTAGCGTAAGTTAGCATCACACCACTCAATTGCTCGTATGGAGGATAACTCACTATATAGATTTGTTTTTAGTTATTAGTTGATTTCTAATACAAAAACAAATTTGACTTTGATTTCAACTCTGGTGGTAATTGAGTGGTTCTAGTGCTTGCTTAGTGTTAAGAGTAACATTTGAAACCTAATGATATTCTTTGCCAACCAAGAATGTTTACCTAAACATTTTAGGATTGAATTTGGGACTTTGACAACCTAATGCAAAATCACATGATCTGCATAGAGGTTGTAGATGATAAATCCATCTCCTGGACTTATAATGGTCCCACGACTGTATAGAATCACGATCTTTGTAGTCTTGCCTCTATTTTTGTGTGTATGTGTACTCTCACTGCCTGTAATTTTGGCAATTGGAAACCTATTTTGTGGTGAATCAAAATCCATCCCATGATATTTTTAGGACTTATCAAAAGAATACCCATTCTCTGGGTTTCTTGAGCTTTGCTATGTATGATATATGGTGTTATCAAGAATCAGGGCTTCTGCTTAAAAAAACAGAGTTGCATGACTTAGGTTTAACTTGTTGTTGTAAAAGGTGGTTCAGTTGAATTACCCTGTTCTGCTTGATTCTTAATTATATGGGATATATTGCCTTGCAGGTATACCTCTTTTGCAGGTTTGTTCCCCTTGCTGTCAAGAGGTACACTTCCACTAGTGAAGGTGGAGGAAATATCACAGACTATTGACGCCGAGAATTTCACTGTCCAGAACTCTGTTCAGTTTTCCGGACCTTTGGCTACAACTTCTATCAGTACCAATGCTAAATTTGAAGTCCGAAGCCCAAAGCGTGTACAGGTATTTTGCCGTTCCTTACACTTATATGCTCCAAAATAAATGTCCTATGCAGTCCAGTTCTCTAATCTTATGAGCTTGTTGATTCAGATCAAATTTGAGGAAGGCATCATAGGGACTCCCCAGCTAACAGACTCTGTAGTCTTCCCGGAAAATGTGGAGTTCTTTGGGCAAAAGATCGACCTCACACCCTTGAAAGGTATACTGACCTCTTTCCAGGACACAGCTTCAAATGTCGCAAAAACCATATCGAACCAACCACCATTGAAGTTCCCTATCAGAAACAACAGGGCTCAGTCCTGGTTGCTCACCACATACCTTGACCAAGACCTCCGGATCTCAAGGGGAGATGCTGGCAGTGTCTTTGTGCTGATCAAGGAAGGCAACTCCTTGCTGACACCCTGATCTCAGTACACCCTGTGCTTACTTGTTCGGCTTCGGTATAGTAAATAAAACTGCATGCTCAGTTGTAGAGAACACTTATACAATACATAGTACTTGTAGAGTTATAAAATGTTGCCCTGTTACATACTAAAAAGTTGTCTATTTAATATGTTAGTTAATGAGTAGTTGTACTGTAATAGCAAGATGTAGAAGTTACTTAATATTTGTGTGGAGAAAATTCAATGAGCAATATGATATGTAAGAAATGGAATACATATACTACTATTTTAATCTCTTTCTTGTGTTTGAATTTGTAGTAATGACATTGGATTTGGAATGTGCATGATGGAAAATCATTCTCAAGTTTCTGTATTTTTCTCCATTCACCATTTTACTACTCTTGTATTTTTAAACGATGAAAATGTCTTTTGTTTAACTTTTTGTTATTAAAAATGAGCTTCCGCCATTCACAAACTCTTGTAGGTCAAACACTTGTTGTATCATAAAGTTGTATAGAGGAACGTTTCACACTTAATAACAGGGAATAGACTTAAAGTTAACAATGTTTACCTATAATTTTCCACAAGTACATTCATGGTTCAAGAGAATATTAATTGTAACACGACAAATATTTTGTAGCCTTTTGTTTGGACACTTAATTCTCTTAAATATGCAATTTTGTTTCAGTTCAGTTGTTATATAAATTTATAGTCCTAGTGATTGCAATAATACAAAAACTGAATTAAAACAATTACTAATAGTTAAAAGGGACTAAATTGAAACAAAAATATGATGATGCAGCAACATTAGCCTCTACACCGTGATTGCAACAATGTTTACTCACAGTAGTGATACGAATGCTATTTGGATCAGTTTGGTCGACAAATATCATTTAAGTTGTTGATCAATGGCATTTACATCGCAAGAAGAGCTTTGTGCAGACATGATGAAAAACTTGAAGAATAGTCCCATGATACTCCTGGGAATTCATAGAAAGATAGTAATTGAGCAGGCACCGAAGATCCTGAGGCTCTCCAATCCGATTGGCCATGATCATCTCCACCATCGACTCTCTGAAGTCCTCTCTCGGGTCGCAAGAGCTCTTCTCCAACGCCACCATGACTATGAACTTGGAGGACCTCACCTTCCTTCTCCTCCTCTCCACTTGTTGCTCTTCATCCTCCTTCCCTTTCCTGATCATCTGCTCCAGCCTCTCCTGCACCATGGCGTGCGCCAGGCTTGAGATTGACGGGAAGTGCTCCGAGTCTGTGCTCTGTTGATCCCCTGACGATGAAGATACACTGACCCTGCACCTGCAGCACAATGCCCTGCAGTACCCTGCTCCTCTCTGCTGCTTCATTGTTGTGTTATGTATGCTCTCCAGGACCAAATATTATTCATTTATGCACAAACTAGCTGGTGGGTCTCGATGGTTATCATTGTGTTTTCTCTATCTTAGTTGATGAGTATTAGGGTGTGGTTGCATGGCCAATAGGGAGCACATGTATGCTCTTTATATCACAAAGTGATCATTCCCTTTACATAGGTGTCATGATTTCTGTAAGTCTGCTTTTTAGGGGAGGTGATGCAATTAATCCCGGCTCAAAATTCAGATGAGAATACCAAAAAATGTAGGGAAAACTCCACAAAATACCGGTGGATTGACTTTGTTTTCGATGTTAGTACTGTGTGACTATCACTTCTCTAAAAAATACCAGATGACTTTCCTAAAGTTTTAATTTCTACCAATTTCTGTTAAAAATGTAACTGAGCGTTAATGAGGTAGGTAGAAAGACCTAAATGCCCTCACCTCATGAAAAATCGAAGGCCAAGGTTTAATGAGTCAACTTTGACGGACTGTTCAGTTCCAAGAAGACCACGACAATCTCTCGTCTCTCTCGTGTGAAGCCCGAAGCGATTCTGAGCGCAGCTGAAGGTCGGTCGCGTGTTGGAGCTGGTTTTGGGCATCAACAACTGATATCGTTGGAGGTAAGTTGAATCTTTGTTGGTGTATTGCTTATTCATTGAGAATCGCACTTAGGGTTCGGTGGTGAGAATCGTATTTAGGGTTTGGTTGTTTGAGATCGAAATAGGTGAATGGGGTTTTGTCTGAAACTGTCATGGGGGTTTTTGGGTTCAAAATTATGTTTTCTTGCTTAATCTGACATGCAAAATGAGCTTTTGAATGATTGGAAAAAATCCTTGAATCGATCTACTGTTGTAGACTGTATGTATTCCTCACATAGATGATGTACTGAAATATGCATTGTTTGAAGCTGAATATGAACAATTTTTTGGCAAATGAATGTGGTGTATATCATTGCATATGGATGTGTTGTGTAATTCTGTCACATTAAACATAGGTTTTTTACTGGTTTATGAAGTTTAGTTGTATGGATTTTTGAATTGTTTTTGGTTTGATAAAAAAATTGCAGATGGGAACTAAACGAAAAGCCAGGCGTGGGTTAGTTGATGAACCATTTGATTATGAGCCATCTGATAATGAGCCTGATAATGAGCCATCTGTTGATGAGTTAATTGCAGAGGCTGAGATGTTTGATCAGGTGCTCGTAGACGGTGATTTACTAGAAGATGAAGGGACTGAAATGGATGCTGAAGATCTAGGGTATGAGGGGGGAGATTTTGTAGTTGGTGAAGAAGCAGTAGGTGAAGAACTTGGAAATAATAGTGAAGATCCAAGATGCGATGCTGGTGGTTATGGTGAAGAACCAGGACCTGATGGTGTGAGCATTGGAGAAAATGGCAGTGAAGAAGAGTGTGAGGGTAGATCATCAGATGGAGACTATGTAGTTGAAGAAGGTGAGGAGGACTCATCATCAGATGAGGAGGATTCATCATCAGAAGGTGATGATGGACCATCATCTGATGAAGATGGTGATGCATTAGACTGCGAGGATGTGATGGACGAAGACCCATCGTGTGGTATTGGAATATTAGGTTCGAGGGAGCCTAGAATGTGGGATACGAGGAGTGGTTTGGTAGATATCGAACTACAGTTAGGCGATCGGTTCATAAGCGCAGCTTGGTACCGTGTCGTACTACAAAATTATGCGGCTGAGCAGCGTTTCAATTACAGCTACACTAGAAATGAAAAGTTAGTAGGTATCGGGGTTGTGTGCAAAGAGAAAGGGTGTACTTTCTATATCTGGTGTGGGTACATCAAAGAAGCTAAAGTGTATGCTATCAAGACTATGCGACTGAACCATGATTGTGTGACTGAAAATGGAGGTTCAAATATAACCGCCCGCTCGCTGGCTTACAGGTATTTAGATTTCATAATGTTGTTTTCATAATGTTGATTTCATAATGTTGTTTTCATCATTATAAATGCATACTGTTTTATTCTCTCATGTAGTTTTCATCATGTTTCATCATGTTGTTTAAATGCATACTGTTTTAAATCCAACCTGAACATGTATTAACAGTAATGTATATGGCTGTTTAGGTATTTAGATTTTATTAAGAGTCACAACAATATTGATAGTGGGGAGTTCAAACAAGATATTGAAAAGGACCTAGGCCTAAACCTTAGTCAAGACAAACGATCCCGTATTATTAGTCAAGGGAGGGACATTATTAACCAAGAAAAGGGGCTGCAATATGGTATGTTAGAGAGGTACAAAGAATTGGTTATGCGGACTAACCCAGAGACGAAGTTTGAGATTGTGGTGGATGAAGAAGGACCTCGTAGGTTTAAGCGATTGTATTTGAGGTATGGGGCGCAAAAAACAGGGTTCGTTAGTGGTTGTAGGCCATTCATTGGACTAGATGGATGTCACATGAGAGCTTACCACGGTGGAATACTTCTAGCTGCAGTGGCAAGAGACGGAAATGACGGCATGTTCCCACTTGCTATAGCATTGGTGGAACAGGAGACAATAGATAGTTGGAGCTGGTTTATGGATGAGTTCTTCAAAGATTTTGGGTCCGGAGAAGAGAACGGTTGGGTTTTTATGTCAGACAAGCAGAAGGTAATATTTTATAATTTCATATCACTACATTAATATTTAATGTTTTGCAGCACTTAATATTTACTAGCACTTAATATTTAATGTTTATGTTAATGGCAGGGTTTGATAGATGTATTCTCTCACCACCAGAGCATTGAGCATCGTCACTGTATGCGACATTTATACGAAAATTGGTATAAGCTCTTCAAATCTCATGAATTAAAATTGCTATTGTGGAAATGCTCAAGGGCAAATAGTGTAGAAATGTATGAAAGTTCAATGGCAGAATTGAAAGCTATGGATGAGAAGGCATTTCTGTGGTTGAGTGAGAGACCACCACAGAATTGGTGCAAGGCTTTTTTCAGCTCAGAATCCAAGTGTGGGGCACAGACGAATAACATATGCGAGTCATTCAATGCTTGGATTGGGAAGGGTAGGGACCTTACAATAATGAATTTTCTTGAGTTCTACCGCAAGAAGCTCATGTATTGGTTCAACAAGAAAGGGAGCTTGGTTCGCAGGACAGATTCTACTTTGTGCCCCCGTATAAAAGACAGACTAGATGTGGTGATAGGTAAGGCTAGGAAGTGCAAGGTTGAAAGAAGTGGGTTGGTGTTATTTGAGGTAGAAATGTATATTGAGACATTTGCAGTTAACATTGAACAGAGGACTTGCACATGTTTGGATTGGCAGCTGACAGGTATCCCATGTTTACATGGTTGCGCCGCATTGTTGAAAGGCAAGAAAAACATATTAAGCTACGTGGATCATTACTACCACACTGCAACTTACAGTAAGAGTTATGAAGGACAAGTTTTCCCCGTTGTTGGGATGGAAACATGTAAGAATGTGCAGTTGGATGGTCGCTTGTTACCTCCGATTGTGCGTAAGCAACCAGGAAGGCCAAGGAAGAAAAGGGTAAAAGGTGTGATGGAGAGACAAGGTTTGAGTCAAAGTAAGCATGTTCCACAAAGCACCGAAGAGGGTGGCGAACCTGAAGAGAATGTTGAAGCTTCTGGTGGTCGTAAATCCATTGTACTTAAGTGTGGCAGATGTCGTAAGGTAGGCCACAATGTCAGAACCTGCACCACTAAAGACTATGGGGTGACAGTACCTCCTAGGAAGAAGGCCAAAAGATCAGACTCTTCAAAAGACTCGTATCATGTCCATGGTCAAGAAGAAGAAGAGATGGAAGCTGTAATGGAAAAGAAGAGGTTGGCAAGCATTGCTAGAAAGGAGAAGGCAAAACTATATAACAGAAAGAAGAGAGAAGCCGAAAGGCAGACTCGTGGTACTGGTTTAGAGGGTCCTGAGGCTATCACTGGTGCTCATGGTGATGAGGAGCATGAATTAGAAGAAGCTGATTTTATACATGATGATGATGAATTTTGTGTTGTAGATGAAGTGGTTACTAACCAAGCAAACCCACCTACTGTCCCTAAACCAACAACAACAAAGCCAAGGACAAAGGCCACAAAACCAACCCCCAAACCCACTGCCACCGAACCTGTCCCTATACCAACCTCAACAAACCCTATCACTAAACCCAGGACTAAGTGTGCTACAAATCCCAGGACAAAGCCTGCTGCCAATCATGTTACACAGCTTGCTGGGGAGCCTGTTACGAAACCTGTTACAAAACCAAGGACAAAGGCCACAAAACCCACAAAACCCACAGCCACAAAACCTATCCCTAAACCAACAGTAGCTGCTCCAACAAAGGCATTCAATTTGGATAACAATACAGCTAGAAAGGTATGGTAAATTAGAATGTATGATTGCATATGAATTGCATATGAATTAAAATTATAGGATAACAATATATTTCATAATGTATGATTGCATATGAATTAAGTATATGCAAACTTTCCTAAAATAATTATGTATGAATAATTACCTCCATCTATTTTCTGCAGGTAGCAACAGATTTTCTGAAGTGGCTAGGAGCAACTAAAAGGAAGCCATCTCAGTATGAAGGGGAAGAGAGTTGGAGTGCAGCAGCCAAGGAAAATGTGAAGGGAATGGGCAGCTCTCAACCATAGATATTAGGTCTTTGTAGGTGGCCAATTATTAAGGCTTTTTGTTGTTGGGTGAAGTGGCCATTATGGCATTTTACTATGCCTTTATTACTTTTTTGTTCTTTATGGTGGCAGACACCATGTGGATGACTAGGGCTCTTTTGCAAAACCCTATGGGAATCATATTCCCTCCCTCCCATGACAATACGGGAGCTTTTGTATGTACTTTGATATGAAGAGCCTTGAATGGGCACATCTAGTTGGTTTTTGCAGAGATTCACATGTGAACAATTTTATTTCATCTATGGTCCTTCCAAATTGTGTAATTACAAATGTTGTCTGTTTAGGTCACTCTCCTTAGCCTATAAAACCCCTTGCCCAACAACACTTATGACCACAACTCATAATGGATAAGAAATCAGAATCAGACGCTGAAGCTTGGGCCAAGTTCGAAGCATGGGAAAAAAGGGGTGGGTACTTCACACCACAGTCTTCATCTGAGCATAGTGATGCATGGAACAAACCTCCATCATTTTCCCCTCCTCCACCTTATAATCACCCATACGATGAAAACCCTCCATCACAAGATGAAGTTGAGAGCCAGGAACAGCCATCACAAGGTGAAGTTCAAAGCAAGCCTACCAAGGATCAACCATCACAAGGTGAAGTTGAAAGCAAGCCTACCCATGGGAAAGAATTACCTCCCCAACAAGATCTTCCAAGCCAAGAAGATGGACCTATTGTTGACGATACTGATGATGAAATTGATGGATTATGGTCCTCTCAAGGTAGTACTGCTACCTTTTTTAGCCCTAGTTTATATAGGAAACCTCCTGCTTCATAGGTTACCCATGAATTATGTTGATGTTGTTCATGTTGGTCTACTTGTATGTTTCAACTGATGTTAAGAATGAATCTATGAATCTATTTAACATGAACTGATCATTACCACAAAAACAAACATATTACATAAGGCAAACATAGTCAATGTTGCACCAACACCCACATAGTTCAAAGACAGTTTTCCCTACCAAACATATTACATTTCTCTACAAAAGGTATATCTGCTTCTGCTCCACTTCTTTACTTCCATGACCAACTAATAACCATACCATGAAACTAAAAAGAATCCCATACATAAACCAATAAAAATTTGAAGTACATTTCTTGCTTCGACGCTTCATCATTTTTTCCTCACGTAAAGCTTCTTCTAGTAATGCAATCCTGTCCTCTAGTTCTGGTTGTGCTTCATCAACCCACTGGAAAAATTTACAACTCCGTTCCCCCTGCACCCATATGTATATGTCACTCACATTTAGAAACAGCAAAAAATTCAGTTTCATCCACCTAATTCAGCATTCACTTACATTGTATTTCCCGCAACCAAAAAATCTTCTGCCCGGATTATTCTCTGAGTTCGATGTAAGAATAGGTGCTGGAACTCCACAATAGCACAAAACTAACCTTTGCCTTCCAAAATGAACATCCTTATACAGAGACAAATAATTACATCAACAATCATCAATTTTTCATAACCAAAACTTTCAAATCATGAACCCTAAATACTTAGGGTTTGGGGATTTCGCAGTTTATCTCCTCAAATCGTGCCACAACTGTCAACCATATACGAATCTTAGTACAGACCAAACATCTATATACGACTGAACCCTAATTAGTTGAGTTTTTGAATTTCAGATTTGCCCTAAATTGGAGGTAGAATCGACCAAAGGGATAAAGTACGAATCTTAGAGACTTACCATTAGAGCTATCTCGTGCCTTCACCTCTGCTGTCTCTTCTTCCTCTTGGTCTCTATCGTCTTCCTCTATCTCGACTTCTTCTTCGTCTCTCCCTTCTTCCTTTCTCTATCGTACTGGACTGAAATAGGAGCTCAAATAGGGGTTTAATATAACAATTCCAATAGGACAGAGTAAGGGCAGTTTCGCCTTTTTAAAAAAATATATCATCCACGTGCACATCACGAGCTACTCAACTCACGGTTTCCGTTTTTTTAAACAGAAATTGGTAGAAAGTAAAACTTTACGAAAGTCATATGGTAGTTTATACAGAAGTGATAGTCACACAGTACTAACATCGATTTGAAAGTCAATCCACCGGTAGTTTATCGAGTTTTCCCTAAATATAATTGGGCCTTCAGCTATCAGCTTAAGCTTTTAGTTGAGTTGGTCCTCTAATATGGTATCAGAGTTTGACATCTCACGGACTCGGGCTGCAAAGTGGGAGCAGGCTGTGAATGGTTCAACGACAAGGCCATAATTTGGGCTTGGGCCCATAGATTGCAAAAAATGACCCGTGAAGAGGGGTCTGCGTCGAAGCTGGGACACAATAGTGTTGTAGAAGTGTTTCGAGTTGTTGCTGAAGCTAAAAGAACAGCTGCTGTCAATCTGATTGCGGGAGAGAAGCCTGCAGATGTTTACTCAAGTATAGTTGCTAGAGGCCTTGATATCGTACATAAGGATGTAGAGAAAGATCATTGGTGCTAGAGATCAGATCAAAAAGGGGTTGAAAGAGCGTGATGTCTTTGAAGATGACAAAGTAGTATGATTTGAGCAAAAGAATCAAGGACCATGAGAGAGATAAACCAGACAAGCTAACAGATAGTTGAGAAAAAGGTTAGGTTGGAAAAAATAACAACAAACAAAATAGAACATTCACAAGAAAAGCCCTAGATTATGGGAGCTTCAATTCAGAGACATATTAAGAATCCTAAAGACAATAAAAACTGAGAAAACGCCAAGCTGACGCCTAGGTGGCATCTATTCCTCAAATTTGCTCAAATTTGCTCTCTCCTTCCTCCCCTCTCTCTCCCTTTCCAGCTCAACTGAGTCATTACTCAGCAGTCAATGGTAGTTGTAACTGCTACACCTTCTTCCCCTTTTCTCTTTTCGTTTTTCATCTTCCGCCCTGTGAACTTCATCTAGCCACACCGTAAATACAACCCAAACGTGGCGCTCTATTTGCGCAACTCTTCTCAACGCCGAGCTCTCCTGCTCCGAAATTTGGCTCCCTTTCTTCTTCTCCTCCTGCCTCTTCCAATGCCCTCAATGGGCGTTTCTGCCCTTCCCCCCCTGCCTCTTCCAGGAGCCGTTACAGAGCTCCAATGCCCTCGATAACTGCTGCTTCATTATTTGGACAACCGGATGGGCTCGCAACGTTAGTATTGTATTGTATTGTATATATAAATCTCTCCAGTCTAGGTCTTCTCCAATGGACGGAGGTGGAGGAAGCGGTGCGCGCTACGGCGGCGCAGCAGCGTACCGATCGAGGTTTCTGTTACCATCTCGATTCGTTTGTGATTGGTAATCTATTTCCCTTATTTATTTTCGTTTTTTGATCAATTTTCTTCGACTTCGTTTCTGGGTTCACTGTATTTTTTTTTTTGGGATTTGTTGATCGATTTTTTCGGTGGGTTTTGAAAGGTGGAAAGGAAGATAAAGTTTGAGTGTCTTTTGATTTGTGTTTGGTGGTGGTGGAGAGGAGTCATGGGGAGGTTGTTCGTGATCAATATTAAAGGGAGCTTCTACAACTTCAAGCACTGCCAAACCCATCTTGCTCTCCATGATGACATCATTGCTAAGGTTCTTAATATGTTCCCACCCGTTAAAGCTATTATTATCTCTCCAGGAATGGTGATTTTTCTTTTGTTCTATGGATGATTTTGTAAGACCCATTTAGTAGGAGAACTTGGAAAATGAAAATGGGAATTAGAAATTGTTTTCTTCCATTTTCTTTATGAACTGCAATACTGGGTTGGTGTGACATTTTTTGTTGTATGTCTGAAATTGAACTAAGAGTATCCCAACATTATATTGGCTTGATAAGATTTTTGTTAGTGTTAATTCTTCAATTCAATTTATCATATTCACTTTACTTTCGTTTTCTGAATTTGGATTATCAGTTCACAGTAGAGATGATTGGTGATGGCAATGGTCCCAAGACCTACTCCCTGAACATGTTTAAAGAGTTTGTGCCCATGTCTATTTTCTCCGAATCAACTCAAATGTTTGTCTTTATTTAGGTTTACTCCATGTTCTTTTTCCTGATTTTTTCTAATATGTTATGTTGCATTCATGTAATGTTATTCACTTGAAGTTACATGTGTGCTGCCTAAATTTTTTTTCATTGTGATCTCACTTTATCATATGCATATATGCTGATTTTTTTTTTTGTTTTTGAACTGGTTTCTAATAGAGAGAAGCAACATTGCTGCAAGAAGACAAGCACACTATTACCTTTGATGGTTCCCTTCCATAAGAATGGTATGCTGTTTTTTTTAACTCAGTGCTTAATAATTTGAAACTGTGCTTCAAAATATTCATTATCTGTGCTTTACTTGATTGGTCTTGGAATGTGAGGAAGGAAAGGAAATGGAGTCTTGTATTTGAGAATTTTGGTGTTTTTCAATTACCAATGGCATAGAATTGATAAACAAACCTGTTAATTTACTGCTATTGTTGCTACTGTTAACATGTCATTTAATTTTGTAGCTTAAATTTCGTTCCTCTCTGGGCTGATTGTTAATGGTTTATGTTGAGTATAGTACAATATAATTTATAGCAATTGAGATCATTGTTAGTTTTGTTTCACTTAATGAACAAAATTACTGGTTCACGTAATTTAGTAAGTTAGTGTCTATATGCTAAATTTTCGATTTTTTGGTGGAGCGCCACGTGGAGCGAAACCTTAACTCATATTTCTTTTGTCAAATATTTAACAAATGGAACTCAGTTTTCAAAACAAGACGCATGAAGGTTGAACAATTCTACCCTTCTCAACCTCATTTAAAGTTTCAAGCATCTTCTACTCTTAGTTATTTCGAAGACTTTTTGAAATAGAGTTATAGTGATGTTTGAGAAGGAAAAGGGGTTATTAGCAAATTTTGTGTTGGTGCTTTAGCAACTAATAACATCTGTAGTTACACTGGGTAAACTTCTGGTAGGTTGCTACGTGTTTTTTGGATAATTCTTAAGAGAACCATGGTGCTGTTAAAAATGTGGAAGGGAAAATTCAGGATACTATTAAGATGAAATGCCAACGAATATTTTTGTCATCAGTTTTAATTCTTCTTCGTCAAAGTTAGACCTTTTTTCCTGTTCATATTTGCCTACCTATTGTGTTATGTATACAACGTATATTCCTTTCTTTTCCCAAGTTTTTTTTTTCCTGGGAGAGCTGTAAAATTGTTTCTGGGTTTATACAAATAAAGGGTATAGCTGTTCTTTTTGTGGTTCGAATATCTTGAACAAATTATAAGTTTCATGGAACAAAAGGGACAGAAAGTTGGAGATAAAGATTGTTACTTCAGCTATATGTTCCTTTTATGAAGCTTCAGTGTTGTTGACCTGGGTCTCTCCTCCTTCCTCCATTTCTACAGGCATGTTGGAAAGATGTGGAACTGTGAGTTCCCAGGCATTGAAAATTGGCATGCAGTAACGATTCTCTCTTTGGCACACACTGCAGGTTCTGTTATCAGAGGTAATTTGGGCCTGAAGGTCAGACCGGGAAAAGGGTCGGTGATTTTGATTTCAAGATATCCTTCTAGAAGAAGACGTATCGTCAACAGAAGTTGATTGGTCCATTTTTTCCGTGCTCCCCTATATATGAGGCGATGGGTATGCTCGAATACATGGATGAGTCTCATATTTTCATCAACGGAGAACTTAAGGCATTTCTTCTATTCTTTTTCTTTCTAAATATTGATTAAGCTATTTCCGATTTGGGTATGCCTGTTATATTTGGACTGAGTGATTATGCATTTTTGTTGTATTATGAGTTAGCTTATGTCGAGTTTGTATTGAAAATAATTTTTAGGGATGAGGACATAAAGGAAACAAAGAAGAATACCACAAATCCAACTCTAAGCACATTCAATAGGCTTATGTCTGTATGTTTAAATTCTCAAGATTCATGTGGTAAGTTCATCAAGTTATTTGTATGTGTGCAGTCTCTTCTTGGATACCTTAACAGGTAGTTCCGTGTTTACTTGTGTTTTTTTGTGCATTTAGGAGCTTCTCGTGTCCTGTAAGTTGTCCAGGAGGCTGGACTTCAAGCTAATTCCAAGCTTTGTACTACTTGAATATCAAGTTGTGGAAGAAGTGAAAAGGCTGATGCAATGTTTGAACTTTGCAGTATGGTAACTTTCTTCTTCGTGTCTCATAGTTTAGAGTATCACGGAAATTAGAGATTTTGACTTGGAAATGCTCATGTTTTTTGCCCAATTATTGAGAATAGTTTTTAGTTAAATCAGGTAGAGTCTGTGTGGCAGCTCTTTAGATGATGAAAGGGTAATTGGTCCATGCAATAGATAAAATGCTTCTCGGATTTAGGTTATTTGACCTCAGAATGACGTGGTTTATTACATTTGATAAGGAGTTTGTGAATTCTTTGGCTTGATGCAACTTTGATAAGGATCATATATAGTTTTAGCTTAGAGTTAGTGGATAAATTTTTTTTATGGATCGTTGTACTATTTGAGCCTACTTTGCAGATGTTTGCATATCAGGTCATGTTGAACGTGTATGAGCTCCTTGATCCCTTGCAGTGGAGGACTTGGCAACTTCATTTGAGTGTTTTATCTGATGCAACAAAAAATTGATGGTTTAATTTATCTTTACAAGCTAATTTGTAGTCATAAAATAAATTTTATAATAACTACTCCAGTGTAATAGTTTTGTTGTGTCTGTTTGTGTTTGCTTGATTTGGGTAACACAATTATGTCTTTTAGTCCATTGTTGAATTTCTCTGACCTATACTGATCTTGGTGTTATGACTGTACTTTATTCAGCTGTGGGTTCACTGTTTTTCGTTGTTGTTGTTGTTGTTGATACCATTTCCTGACCAACCAATGTTTCTGGGGTTTCAGTGAGCTAAGGCGAAAATTGCTACAGTGGATTCATGTTGTGTAGGGTGGAAAGCTAATATTCTTCTCCCCAAAACAAGCATTTTCAATGGATGTTTTGGGAAGAGGGTTTGGCTCCAAGAGCTTCGACGTGTAGAGGTTCATGAGCTGAACTTTGCAGCAAAGCCTCTCTTTCTTATAGCCATTTTTCCCCTATTGCTGATGGCACATTTTTGTGAGTGTAGGTGAAGGTTCCAATTATCGTAGTGGGTTGCAAGCTACATTTTTTTTGGTTTTTTTTTTTTTGCTTTTGATACTATGCTTTCTTTTGTTGGAATGATGGGTTATATTTGTAGAGTGGAACCCATGAAATTGGTATCTAATGTATCTTTGAGGTTTGGTTAGTGATATAAACTAATTGGAAACAAACCCAGTTGAGTGAAAGGTTGAACCTTTGACAAATTGAGTCTGTTTTAGAGACTTTGTGCAAACAATAAAGGGAAAATTACAAATGCGTACTCTCAAGTATGTACGATTATCTGATGTATCTCCTCAAGTATTTTTGTAATTGATATCTTAAGTTTCAACTTATAACTGAAAGCCCCTTTCGTCAGTTATTTTCGTCAGTTTACTGTTCACTTTTTCAGATGTGTTCAAAATGCCCTTATTTTAAAAAAAAAACTGAATTTTAAAAATAAAATCTGATTTTTTAAATAAAAACTAATATTTTTAATATAAAATATGATTTTTTTAAAAAATGATTTTTAAAAGTAAAACTGATTTTTTTAAATAAAAAAACTGATTTTAAAAAAATAAAATCTGATTATTTTAAAATAAGGCTATTTTGGGCATTTAGGAAAAAGTGAACACGGAATGGGCTTTCAGTTACAACTTGGAACTTGAGGAAGGTATCAGTTATAAAAATACGTAAGAGAATACATCAAATTATCGTCCATACTTGAGGGTATGCATGTGTAATTTTCCCAACAATAAATAGTATAGCACAATTAGACATAATACCGCAAATGATTGCTTTTGTTGACCGTATAATGTTCATATACTTTCACGGAATTGAAAATTATTTGGTTTAGGGAAAACATGCAAAAACATTGCAATCACAGATGGAAAAAACCGAAAAATAAATGTATTATAAAGATAGAAAGAATTGTTTGACCAAGGCAATCTATATGGCTTAGAGCACAAAAAAAAAACAGAAATGGAGATAGGTCATGAAGAAAAAGCTAGCCAAAACACCTACCTTTTCCTTTATGTTATAAACTTAAAAACATATGAACTGGATAAAAATTGTAAAGATAAAAAAGTGTGGCAAAGCTACTTGGGTTTCTGGTTCTGTTGGCAAAATGGAAATAGAAAGATAGCTAAATTACATTTGTAGAGCCAAAAAGGCAGGTAAGGCTACTCGGGTTTTGTTGGTAAAATGGAAAGAGACCTCCCGAGGTGCCCTGAGTGACTCATGACGATCCGCGAGGCAGTTCTTTGTGTCTCGCTATTACCCATTGTGGCCATCTTCCTCGGCGTTGTCCGTGGAGTCCAAACTGCTTTGGATGGGGGTATCGGATCCCTCCATCCAGTGGGGCTCCTCCATTCGGTGGGTAGTGGGGATAGAAAGTAGTTTTTGTAGGAAGGGA
>JAYMSV010000467.1:0-16951 GCA_036897745.1 Erodium moschatum
TCTTGAATAAACATATGAATATTTGTTATCATCAAAACACATAAATCATAATGTTGACACAAGGTCACAACAAAAACCGGCAGAACATGGAGGTGGTCACTTGGGCAGCCCTGTGGACGGTCCCTATACCACCACGACTTCGTGCATTTATGTGTAGATGCCTCTTAGACACACTTCAGGTGACAACCAACCTATCCCGTCGGTATGTTCCGCTTTGTACTACATGCCCCATATGTGGCCAGGCCCTGTAATCTGTATCACATCTTTTCCTATCCCGTGGATTCGCGAAAGCCTGCTGGGCGAGTCTTGAGGGGGTTGCAACCTATGAGAATAACATAGGTTTTGAAGAAGGGTCGGAATCTATGACGACATGATCAAGTAGGGAGAGAATAGTTGAACTAGTTAGTGTCCTTTGGGAGATATGGAAGGCTAGGAATGCCCTCATATGGAGACAGGTCACGCCTACTTCCGTAGGAGTAATCTCGGCGGCCAAGACTCAACTCCTAGCATGGCGAGAAGCCTAGACACATGTGACACCAAACTCGCCACCGGTGGCCATCTATGTGGATTCCACCACCGCCAGGTACCTGGATCATCAATACTGACGGGGCAATCTTCCAGGACTCGGGGCATGATCACCCGCTCGGGTGATGGCACGGTAGGCTTAACCGCAAATGGGGTTGTTCAGAGGTGCTGGTCACCGATTATGATTCAAGCTTATGCTATATGTACGACACTGCGGAACACAACATATCTGGGAACAGACATGATTGTGATTAGATTTGATGCCATAGTCCTCCTTCACATGATCACAACAGGGGACCGCCCAGCGTCCCTAATTGGTACAATTGTTAGAGACATTCATCCCCTCATATCTCAAAACGAGAGAATATCTCTCCAATTTGTAAAAAGAACTGCGAATAAGGCCGCCCACTGGTTAGCCAAAAAAACCCGTTCTATGCGTGTTCTTCAATGGTTAGGAAACCTCCCTGATGCACTTCAATGTATTATTCACACTGAGTAATGAAAGTTAGCAACTTTTCTATTAAAAAAAAAACAAAATATGGTATAATCTTTTGCAAACTAATAGATTTACCAAATGTGAATCACACGAACACAGACCGTTTCACTAATATACATTAGAAACGTGCAAGTACTAGTGAATATTACAAATTAACCATGAAACAATTTATAATACAAAAACCTAAGAGATATTACAAGTGAAGTTTATATTTTGTACCTAACTTGAAGACGTCATTTGTTACTCCAACTCCATGTCCCCGACAACATTGTTGCTCGGAACGAAAGATCAAGACGATGATAATGTCGAATATTGAAGTGGGAGTGGGAGTGAGAGATTTTGAAGACTCCAAAAGTCCTCGGTTCATATTTGGGATACAACAAGAAGAGTTTCCAAGAGTAAGAACTGGAAATGTAGTAGAGATCGGAGCTTGAGGAGAACCACACCGAGTGAACGAACTAGGAAGATGAATAAGACGATGGGAGTGAGAAGGGGCCTTGAATGTTCAATGAATGTTTAATGGTGCTTCGATGAAGGTCCAATGAATGTTCTTCCGGTTTGGTTAATTTTTGGATACCCGAATTTCGATCCGATTTTTATCCATTTCAACCTGATTCGGTCATTTTTGGACCAATTAGGTTTTGTTGTACCTCTTTTTCTGGGTTTCGTTTTTTTTTCAGCATCAAAATCAAAATGAAAACTCGGAAGAAGATGGTAGTGTCTAGTAATTGTCGACACAAACAACAATACACCAAATATCAACAAAAAAAAGGAGTCACTCAGTGGTACAAGTTTGTTTCTCATTTTCCAAATTGTATTCACGTTATTTTTCTTTTCTTTCGAATTGATATTGACTTTTTTTATATCTTACTGATGTTATATCTTGTTTACGTACTTTATTTCATGATCTCTTGACTATTATTAATTTCTAGAGATTTTTTCCGATATAGAAAAAAACATAAATTATTTCAATCTTTTTGTTCCACCCGACCATTAAAACTCGACATCGTATAGTTAAAATCCATGTAATGTCACTCTAACATAACCCGTTATAGTTTTTACATCAAAGTTTGTTATCGGAAAGAAGAGAGAAGAAAAGCGAGCACAAGTGTAGAGTATTCATGTAAAGATAGGGAAGAATGTTGTACCAAAAACCTAATAAATGAAAAAGTACATGAGATTAGCACTTAGTAATGATGCTGCTGATTAGTGTGGATTAAAAATAAATTAAAAGAGGGTTGTTATTATTCTCTACTAATTAAACAAGTCCAAAAATAAACAAAAAGAGAGTACTAAAATAAATAAATAAATTGGATAGTATATTGCAGAGTGACGAAGCATGTAAGTTAAAGCCCACATGTTAACCTCCACGTCACCTGATCACGCTCGTATGTGAAGCTGACGCAACCTCCACTCATGTACGTACCTTCGTATACTTGATTAAGACAACAGACAAAATTGTATATGTTCCAACTTCAAAGCAATTGTGTATTTTCGAGATATATGAAATTATTATTATTTTTTGAAATAATTACGAGGTATGTTATTTAAATATCGACAATAAGGATTCGATGAAATGTTTCCGAGATAAATCCTCTTTGTCACTCCCGGACAGGGGAAGAATAAGCCGTTCTGACAAGCCACCAGCTGCTTTGTTCGTTGTACATTTGACAAAATCGAGTTGCACGTCCTCGAGTCTAGATAACAGGGAAATACAATCGCTGACGACTATCCTTGTGGAAGAAGATGATCTTCTCTTTCTGTTGATCATATCCAGTACTACCTTGCAATCGCTATGGATGGTGGCTTTCAGATTTGGCCTCTGGGTTACCCGTTGTAGCGCATCCCATGAAATTAAATTTTAGTGAAAAATATTTTTAAAAAAATATCTGTGTAGCTTTCTAATATAGATTTATGATTTGGTCATGACGGGGAGGGAGGTGCTTATCGAGGTTGTGATATAATCTATGTTTTTGAGGTTTTTACGAATATTGTTGGGATCTTTCGAGATTATGTTGGTTGGTGACTCGGGTATGTTGATATCGTGGCATAATAAAACAGACACGAGGAGGTAAAGACTCTGTTGGGTGGTCTTCTTGATCTGTTAGGACAATCTGGATTGTCCCATCTCATGGAAGAAAGTCAGGGAGACCCCGACCATGTTGGTGTGGGTGGGCTTTTGAGGTTTTTTCGAAGTTTGTTTGAGATCTTTCGAGATTTTGTTGGCTGGTGAATCGGGTTTGTTGGGATGGTGGCATGATAAAGCAGACACGAGGATGTAAAGACTTTGTTGGGTGGTCTTCTTGATCTGCTAGAACAATCCAGATTGTCCCATCTCGTGAAAAAAGCAAGGGAGACCCCGATCATGTTGGTGTGGGGTGGGCTTTCAGCCCCTCCACTCGACACCCATACCAGTTGATCATATCCTTTGGAAAAGTTGCTTTAGGGACCTCGCTAAAGAATCTTAATCACATAGCGAATTCGGGTTGGAGTGCACCACAATTACCCATTGTCACCGTCTTCATCCCCTACGACTACGAGTGAGATTGTTTCCCTCCGTCCTTTAATAACCAAGAGGTTTTCTTTCACTCGGACGTGCAAAGGATACGCAACGGGCGACGAAATCGGTGTGGGAGGAGGAGAGGGGTTCCTTTCCCGGCTAGGCGACCACAAAGACATATTTCTTTTGTGAAGAAAAATAAAAACTAGAAACTCTATCTACTGTTTGGGAGAGAACAAAAATAACATAAGTGAAGTAAACTTAAACTCTTTTCAAAAATGATTTTTTGAAAAGAGTTGGGCCTGCTAATACACAATTTCAATATATGGGCCTTGTGTTGGGCCTGGATCTTACGTGCTATTTCAGAAATTGGGCTTTGACTTTTCATCAAACAATCATTTGGGCTATTTCAAAAATAAATTCGAAGCACGGTAGTGTCACGTGCAGAGCTCACTCACTCACGAATTAATGGCACCGTACGCATTGGCATTGTCACGTACATAGCCAGAATTAAAAGCCACGTGATCGTCACAGTCAATTTATTAAGACATCCCTCGAGACTTATTCAACTATTTATATGCTCTAGGCCCAATTTAATTCCATTTTCTTGCACTTTCCTTCTCTCTTTCCCAACGTCCAAACAACAATTTTCTATAAGAAGATTCGTCAGGAATTAACCTACAAGTTAGGTCGAGGTCTTTAAGCCTTCTTGTTTTCATGCTAAGACATATTAATATTATAAACTCAAAGAAAATATCGGTTCGATAAGAAATTACATATCATTCATTATTGAAGATTAAATTCGGATGATAGACTAATTTTAACTTCAAATCCGATAATTATATCGGTGCAACTCCATCTCAGTTAAACACTTATTAATAAAGTTAAAATGTTCATATGAAAATTATGTAACTTAAAAGATAATAGTAATAAAGATAATTCGATCTCAGTACTTTAAATTTTTCATATTTCATTTAGAGTACCCTAAATATCTTTTGTATCACATCAGTACCCTAAACTTTCACTAATTCATTTAGAGTATCCTAAATCTTTTTTATGTCACCTCAATACCCTAAACTTTCATTAATTTCATTTTAGTACCCACTGTTAACTTTACCCAAAATTTGGTTGTTAGTGAGTGGTATTATGGACATTTTACCTGATTTGGATGGAAAATCAGATGGAAAGTTAAGGTAGGTACTAAAATGACATGAATTAAAGTTTATGGTACTGAGGTGACACAAAAAAGATTTACGATACTCTAAATGAATTAATGAAAATTTAGGGTACTCTAAATGAAACATGAAAAATTTAGAGTACCGAGACCTTGAAAAATGGTTATACCGAATGATTGTATTGTCCTTCGTATATTGCAAAATTAACTTCCGATTGAAGTCTGGCGGGTATTTTACCAAAAGGTGTTCTATCTTGAGAATACAAATAAGTTACAATGAAAGGTTTATTTTGTAATTTGTAAATTACAGGGGTAGATTGGTCATTGGACACCATCATTTGAAGATGCCAAATGATGATTTGGAGGAGCATAAAAAGGAGTTGAATAGACATGAGGATCAAGCTAGGTGAGAGCACATGGAGCCTTTGGAGGATGAGAAGGAAACAATAAGAGAAAGAGGAGATGATGGTTCTTGGCAAGTGAGGGCAACAACTAGACAACTTGTAACCCTCCTATTCCAACATCAACATGAGTGGCTTCCCTTTTCTTTATTCTACTATTATCAACAACCCTAATAAAATGCTTCCATTTATTATTTATTTATTTTTTTCTGAAAAAAATAATGATGGTCTGTTAGGCAACAACTTTAGGTTATTAAAAGTTATGATAAAATTTATTTAATGGGACAAGATGTTTCCTTTCCCCCCTTGTATATGGTTATCGTCCGAATTAGAGGGGTTCATAACGTTTTAACATTTAAATCGATTATTCGGTCAGATCTTTATTTAGTAGATGGGTTTGATCAGTCTCTCACGACGGTGTTAGTTCAGCGGATGTGATGATAAAAGCGAATAATGATGCGTCGTATTCTAAGTGTCCACAAGGTGGGTGAACTGAATTCGTCGGCGATGAATCTTTTACCCATTGGACGTGAGTGGTTTATCATAAAACCATTTTCTCTTACATTCGTCCGTTGAATTCACCTCTAATTCGCCATGCATTGCAGTAGAGAATTTATCACTTAAGTTTCGTGTAAATGTATTTCTAAATCTACAATCATCACTATATGGATTACATATTATAGATGGCTGATTTATTGTTTAAATTCATTTGATCACTAACTTTTTTAAGGAAAAAAATTAATGGGTTATATATAATAGTGTCTTGCTTGAAAGTGTGAGGAGACCCTTCATGCTCAAACAATCTCCTTTATTCATTTCCAAACACAAAAGGATAAGAGAATGAGTATTAATTAATCTAATAATATCAAACTAGATACATATTGCTACACTATATCTTAAGAAAATATAAATATAACCTATAAATTAATTTATATAATAATATGAATTAATTATAGGTTTGATTCTAACGTGCGCCTAGGTGGGAACCAGTGCACATGATTAGGCGCGCAAATTACGCTAATAATTTGGCCCCTTTGATGATATTTTTAAAGGAATATATAAATAAATATTTGGATAAATCTAGTGCCTTAAATTCAAAACTATAGATTGAGGTTTGATTTTGAATGGAAATATAATTTTTTTTATAGGGATATCATGAAGATTTGGATCTGATAAAGTTTAAATTTATACAATATTTTAACCAAAATAGATAATTCACATTTAAAATAAATGATCTTAAAGTTTAAATTTTTATTTTTGAACAATGTTCTCATAAATAATGCCATCTTTTAGTTGTAACATTAATTAATTTAAATGGTTTCTCGGAAGGATGCTTAGTCCAATTGAATCATTTCAGTCCTTGGTTACAGGTATGTTCAGACCGTCTTTCTTGGGTTTCAGTATTCTACTGGAGCACAACCTAGAGTCGATTTGTGCCTTTTTGGATCATAAGGTTCACTCGGCCCTCATTCACAGTTTTCAGCCGCTGTACAGGTTGCCTCGGCCGGTCTGCCAGCACTAACCCTTGCACTATCGCAGCATTACCCTGTCGACACCCTTAAATCATTTCGGTGAAAAAGTATTTTCAATTTAATAGTTGCTCCACGATATGTGGATCTTTTATTTTGTTTTCTTGCAGTTATATTAATTGTTAGTTGTCTCTCCCGGATGACCCGTTTCAGGATTGTACCTCCGGAGATTTTCTTTTATTAATATATTGTCCTCGTTATCCGCTAAAAAAAATTAAATTCATGGATAAATACAAGACATAAAAAAGTATAAATAATTACATCAACAAGTCAATGAAAATAAATAGTATTATTTTTCTTGCTTCGTATTTATCTTAAAATGTAAGAGAAAATTAGGAATCATTTAAAGAATATAATCATTATTAGTTTAAGATCATAACTCAGATGTGATAATTAAATCTCAGCCGTTGGATGTGGTTACTCTGTACCAGCTCACAGTACAACAGATTTGACCGAGGTTCTGTGTTCTCGTATCGCGAGAAGCTTGACTTTTTTGCAATCATTAGGAGAGCAAAATCAAAACTCGACCAATCACAAAAAATATATTTATTTATTTTATCTGAAATAATTATCAAAACATTCCCAACTCGTCTCTCTCACAGTAACAAATTCGAGTGATTTTTGTCATCCATATTTGTGTGCTTTTATCAACAATAATCAGAGGAAAAAAAGATAATATTTTCCATTTTCAGAGTAACCTCTCTTCGAATCCAAGCTTTCTTCTCCACATCACATCTGGGTTTGTTTCTTTTTAGCTTCTTTACTCCTTTTCCACTCACATTTTGCTTTCTGGGTTGTTGCCAAATCTCGTATTTGTTCATTTTTTGGGTTTTTTTGGACATTTTCTCTGTTCATGAGCAAACCCAGTTCGGTGAATTGCAATTGGGGTTTGTTTTCTATCTGGGGTTTCTGGGTTCATGAACTTTTGGGCGTTTGAGTTCAGAAGAAGGTTGGAGAAGAAGAGAGTGTAGAGAGATTTCTACAGAGAAAATGCAACCAACTGGTTGGTTTCTACTTCTGGGTGCTAATTTTGGAGTGCTCTTGGTGATTTGTGCTTCCTTTGCTGCAAGTGAATGTATGTGTTTATCTATGGATTCTATTTAATTTTTCAGATCTTGGGTGTTTTTGCTTGTTTTGTTCCAATTGGGTTCTTAGAAAATGTGGAAATGAGTTAGAAATTGGATGTTTGAATCAATCATAGTGGATGAAATTGAAACCTACTTTTTTGGGCAAAAAAGCTCATGTAATCTGGATTCATGGAACTTTAGATTCATGTTTTGGGTTGTTTAATTCATTCCAAGTTAGCATTACTGTTCTTGAAGCTGATAAGATTTATGGGTGCTGACTAAATTTGGGATGTGAATTAGAATTTTGCCAAAGATTAGAGTTCATGTATTAATAAATTCTATGTTTTGGGTTGTTTAATTCATTTCAAGCTAGCATTAATGTTCTTGAAGCTGATTAGATTTATAGGTGCTGACTAAATTTGGGATACGAGTTAGAATTTTGTCAAAGATTATAGTTCATGTATTAATCTATATATTGGGTGTTTTTGGTTATGCACAGCTTTGGTTCTGAATGCTTTCAAGGAAGGCATAAATGACGACCCACATCTAGTTTTATCGAATTGGGATGCCATAGAAGGTGACTCTTGTGACTGGCCTGGCATTTCCTGCTCAGCAGCTCGAGATCATGTTGTAAAGATGTAAGATATAGCTCTCTATCAAAGTATATTATACGGAAAATGTTATTTACATCCCTCAAAAACACCCTCTAAAGGTGCGGGACTGTTATTAATCAAAAAACCCCTATTCACACTGAATAGGTGATGGTTGTATCAGGAACACACGTCACCTTTCTCATTTGTCGAATCCTTGGTTTTTTGATGAATAACGAAAGGTGACAAAGTGTTACTTATAACCATCACCTTTACCGTGTGTATTTGAGAATCAAAGTTTGCCAAAGGTGTGTTTACATTATACATAGTTGCATACGTGTTCTTGACATTTTTGTTGAATTGGGTTCTGCAGAAACGTTTCTGGATGGTCTCTGAGGGGCTTCCTTGCACCTGAGCTGGGTCAGCTCACATATTTGCAAGAACTGTATGCTCCGTTCTTCACATTTATCTATTTTTGTTGGAACTCTAGGAATCTAATCTTTGCTTATTGCTGGTTTGCAGAGTGTTACATGGGAACAATCTGATTGGGACAATACCAAAAGAACTAGGCCTGCTTAAGAACCTTGAGGTCTTGGATTTGGGAATGAATCAGCTGGCGGGTCCAATTCCTCCAGAGATATGGACTCTAACCAGTCTCTCTAAACTGTATGTGAATTGTTCATAGCCTCGAGTTCATTAATTAGACTGTAATGTTAGGCTCAGCTTCCTTATACTGCTGCAGAAACCTCCAGTCCAATGGCCTAACTGGGAAGTTACCTCCTGAGCTTAGCGATCTGAAGAACTTGGTTGAACTTAGACTCGATAGAAATAGGCTTCAAGGAACGATTCCCGGTGCTGGAAGTTTGAGTTATGGATCAATGTAAGTCGGGATGATTGCAAAAAGGTACCCTGCTATTCACTTTTTGCAACCAGTAGCCCTCTTCTTTGATGATTGCAAAAAAGGTGCCCTAAGCTTGTCTTTTTGCTGCACTTTGTATAGATTTGTTTCAAAATGATGATTTACCCCCGGGAATTTAAATTTTAAAAATAATAATTAAAAAACAAGAAATCCAAATGTTCACATCCCTTAAATTTTTTGCTCTTGTACAAAGTGGAAGAAAATTAAGGGGCATGAAAATTTGGGTTTTTTGTTTTTTACATATGATTTTTTAAATCTAATCTATAAGGGTAAAATCATCATTTTTATACAAATTGCAACAAAAAAACAAGTTCAAGGTACCTTTTTGCAATTATCTAAGAAGAGGGCTACAAGTTGCAAAAAATGAATACGTCAGGGTGCTTTTTTGCTATTATCTCTTGCAAGTATTATACTTTTGCACATCAGATATCAAGTATTTACTACCTAAGCCGTTCTCTCATGGTTGACTCTTGCTGCAGGGATACTTCGGGATTAAAGTCCACTGGGTTATGCCGCTTATCTCAGTTGCGTGTTGCTGATTTCTCATACAATTTCTTCATCGGGAACATACCCAAATGTTTGGATCGTCTTCCACGGTAGTGTTGATATCTAATCATTAATGTAGCTTTTTGTATATTGCATATGTAAACTTGTACTTAAGTTCTTGTATCGTATCATGCAGGTCAAGCTTTAGAGGGAATTGCCTCCAAAATCAAGATCCAAAACAACGATCCAAGGCACAATGTGGTACGTAATGTTGTACACTATGACCTTCTACATTAGCGATTTGAATTAATTTATACGTATTTTGAACATAACTACATAAACTTTCAAAAAGTACACTCTGCCAGAATATGGTGAAAATGCCCTTGACCCTGATCTCAAAAAAGAGTTCGTAACTACCAACAGCATTTTGATTAGATGTAGAAAACGGTTGAATAGATGCAAACAAAAAAATAACAAGACTCCCTTAAAAGACAAAACTGTTAAAAGACAAAGATATGGTATTATTTTGGGATCAGGGTCAAGGGTATATTCACCATTTTATTCAAACAAGAGTTGTGTGCAATTATTTTAAGTTAATTTTGTCATGAACCATGTTGAGACAGTGTTACTTTTAGTACTGTACTATCCTCGCCTTTAAGCTTTTGCATGCAAGTACATGAACTTTCGAAAATTTATACTCTGCCTGAAAATGGCGAAAATGCCCTTGACCCTAATCTCAAATAAATCTTCATAACTACCAAAAACATTTTGATAATTTGATTAGATGTAGAAAACAGTCGAGTACATGTAAAAAAAAAAGACTCCTTCAATGTTTCATTTTAAAAGTTTATTTCGTCACGAATCATGTTGAGATAGTGTTACTTTTGCAGCTAGTGCTGTACCATCCCAAATCCACACAGGCACGATCCCAAATCATCGACCTGATCACCGTGGAGCATCAAAACCTGCCTGGCTTTTTGCATTGGAGATAGTAACAGGAACTATGGTTGGTTCTTTACTTCTTGTTGCTGTCTTCACCACCGTTTTGAGATTCAAAGCCAAATCTTCCACAATAATCCCTTGGAAGAAATCATCAAGCCGGAACGATCATCACATGACAGTATACATAGGTTCTTGTTCTTCCTCTGCAAATCAGTATATCTTCATGGATTCAGTTTTTTAAGTTCTTAACTAGTTCTTGATGCATAAACAGATGATCAAATGCTGAAAGATGTAACGAGATTCGGGAGGCAAGAACTAGAAGTAGCGTGTGAAGACTTCAGCAACATCATCGGCTCATCGCCCGATAGTTTGGTGTACAAAGGCAATATCAAAGGTGGGCCCGAGATTGCTGTTATATCGTTATGTATCAAAGAAGAGCACTGGACAGGTTTTCTTGAGCTCTATTTCCAGAGAGAGGTCGCTGATTTGGCGAGAATAAACCACGAAAACACAGCGAAGTTATTGGGTTATTTCAAAGAGAACAGTCCTTTTACAAGGATGTTGGTTTTTGAGTATGCATCGAATGGGACACTTTATGAACACCTTCACTGTGAGTCAAAGACTTCTTTGTTCTTCTTCGCTCTGAATATTTTTGAGATCATTGCAAAAAAATACCCTAGATTTGTTTCAATATGATGATTTTACCCTTGGATATTTAAATTTTAAAAATAATAGTTAAAGAACAAAAAATCCACATTTTCGTATCCCTTAAATTTCTTACTCTGTACAGTACAAAAATTAAGGGGTGTGAAAATTTGGATATTTTGTTTTTTTAATTATTATTTTGAAAATCTAAATTGTAAGGGTAAAATCGTTATTTTTATTCAAATTGCTACAAAAAGGTTCAGGGTACTATTTTGCAATTATCCCAAGATTTTTCGTATTAAAGCTTTTTGAATCGAATATAGATGGAGAGGGATGTCAATTATCTTGGACACGAAGGATGAAGATCGGTATAGGCATTGCTCGTGGGCTCAAGTATCTTCACGAAGAACTGGATCCGCCATTTACAATATCTGAGCTGAACTCTGGTGCTGTGTATCTGACAGAAGATTTTTCTCCCAAGGTATGTAAGAACATCATAGTAAGGTAGTAAGTTACAACATTAGACCAAATCCAAATCATAAAAATCCGAACTTTACGTGCAGCTCATTGATTTTGGGAGTTGGGAGAGTATTCTTTCTAACATTACATTAGACCGAACCCAAATCATAAAAATCCAAGCTCAAGTGTAGCTTGTTGATTTTGAAAGTTCTCTAACATTAGACCAAACCCACATCATAGAATCCGAACTCAAGTGCAGCTTGTTGATTTTGAAAGTTCTCTAACATTAGACCTAACCCAAATCATAAAAATCCAAACTCAACTGCAGCTTTTTTGATTTGGGAAGAAGATTCTCTTTAACATTAGACCAGACCCCATATCATGTTTTTTTTTTTTTTTTTTTTTTCTGTTTTTACTGAGATTATCTCTAAAGATTCAAACTTTATGTGCAGCTCGTTGATTTTGAAAGTTGGAAGAGCATACTCTCTAGATCGGAGAAGAACTCGGGCAATATTGGGAGCCAAGGCGCTATATGTGTTCTTCCAAATTCGTTAGAGGCACGCCACTTGGACGTGAAAGGCAATGTGTACTCTTTTGGTGTGCTTTTACTTGAAATAGTCAGTGGGAGGCCTCCATACTGCAAGGATAAAGGGTGCTTGGTGGATTGGGTAAGGATAGCTCGTAACATAACCTCGGACATATATGATTTTGGGTTAAAACTATTTTTTTAAATAAAAGTGTCATTTTTTATATGGTCAATGGCATTTTTGGCAAAAAAGCAACTTTGAATGCTTTTGAAACATAGAGTAGCTGTAAAACTAATTCGGAATTTAGGTGTACCTCAGATGAAAATGACAAAAATGCCATTGAACATACCATAATATCATTTTTATAATAGTTATTCCTAAGGAGTCTTTTTTACATCTTATCAACCGTTTTTTACATGTAATCAAAATGTTTTGGGTAGTCATGGAGTCTTATGGCCAAGGACTGTACTAAGCATGTACAAACATGTGTCTTGCAGGCCAAGGACTATATTGAACGGCCTGAAGAAATGTCTTACATAGTAGATCCCGAACTGAAGCATTTTAAGTACGAGGATCTGAATGTGGTCTGCGAGGTGGTTAGTCTCTGCATTGATCCTGACCTTGCAAAGAGGCCGTCCATGGAAGACCTGTGTGGCATGTTGGAGAGCAGGATCGATACGTCTGTATCGGTTGAGCTGAGTGCTTCTTTGGCCTGGGCTGAGCTTGCACTATCATCGTAATGTAGAGCTGAAGGCTTCATACTATGTATAGGTGGGCAATAAGACCGGGATAACCAAACTGAAAAATCCTTGAGTCGGATAGAACTGGTTCAAAACCGATACTAAATTTGGTGAACCGGTCTTATCGATTCAGGGTATGGTTTTTGATATAAGAAACCGACGATTAACCGGGATTATGCACACAATTGTAATGTTCTTCTTTTTTCTTGTTTTGGGCTTATGCAAATTATAGATATTTTTGTAAATGATTTGGTTGCAAGAGGAAGAATAGGCTTTTAGCTTTGAGAGTCCTCTACTTGTATACATACATACATACCTTATTATGGCTTGATAAGTAAAGTTCTGAAATTTAATATAGTAGGTAGAGATTCGAAACAAATTTATTTTTCTAGGGGTAGTTGCAAAAAAGTACCTGAAGTATTCATTTTTTTGCAACTTGCAGTCTCTTTTTCTAATAATTGCAAAAAAGACGTTGAATCCAAATAAATTATTGGATTCACGAGACCATTCTCAACAATTCCGTCATTAGAGCATCAGCAACGTTCGGCTGGGAGGCGCTGGCGGGAAGGATGGGCCGACCGGGGGGAGGGCGGGAGGAAGGATCGACCATGAGCTCAACACCCTACTCAGCGCCGGCTGGGAGCAAAAACGTGAAGAATTTACCACCCCCATTTAGCACCTAACATTGTAGGATACTGACTCTTTGTACTGACTTATCAGTAAAAATATTATTTTTTTATTCTCTCCACCAGCACCTTACTATCCCCACTTAAGCACCTAACATTGTAGGATACTGACTATTTGTACTGACTTATCACTAAAAATATTATTTTTTTTATTCTCTCCACCAGCACGACTAGGAGCGTTGTGGATGCTATTAGGCATTTAGACTTTACTTCAATGTTAATATAAAACCAAAAAGTAACATAGAATTCACATTGCTAAATAAATTGAATATTGTCAACAAATATGATCCTCAAGACCCTACAAAGGTGAAAGTCTCAAAACAATAAGCATAAGCACTTCGGTAGATTTAACTTATAAATTGTATCTCAGACTCGGGCAAAAAAATAATTACTAGTTATAGAATCCAGCAAAGCACTACAAACAAACTCTAGTTGCAACATAAATGAGTAAAATCCCATAATTCAAAATCTCGATACATATTTCCGAGTAAAAGCATAACAGGAAACGAAAAACAGCTGCATTTACTTATGCTTAGAACGGGAGTAGTGATTGTCGTTGGGATTTCTCTTCCCGCTGAACACAGCCAAGGCTTGCCTTACTGGGGGCTGTAGAGGAGCTCTCTTATCGGTGTGGTGAGTGAAGACACTATCCTGGGTGAGGAACTCGATGCCCTATATCGAATAGAAGTAAAGATACCAATTAGAAAAGAAGAAAAAAACTTTACATGAAGTTTACAAACAAATGAAAAATGGATTAGAAGTAACCTCGTTATTTGTTTTCTTTGTCTTCGGACGAAGAAACTTTTGTGGGAGTTGATCTTCACGTAGAACAACATTCTTTGTAATTGCATCTCTCCCTCCTTTGGGTAAAGGTAGTGAAAACTACAGAAAAAGAAAACGGTCAAGATATATGAAATGGAGCGCAGTAGTGTCAAACTTTGCATATACAGCACATGTTTATCGACTCGGTTATCAAAGCGAAGTGTCTTTTTCTTTCATAATGGCTTGATTGATAAAAAAAACTAGGGATAATCTCACAAAAGTACATTTGGCATCATAGTTACAGCAAATTATTACCTTGGTTCCACGCAATAAAATACGTGGTCGACGAGCTGCTAAAACAACTCCATTCTCGCCAACTGTAACAGCTACCTTGCGCAAAGTCCCACCATTACCACACTTTGGACAGAAGATCCTTCCAGTTTCAGCAGTCACTGTGTAGCAGGCGTGACATCTCAGTACCCACCTACACAATAAACCCGAAGATAATAACACGTAAGACATGTTTCGTTGATTCAAAATCATCTATGAGGCATTATAGGAAATATGAAGATGAAAGAAATCAAAGAGACAATCAAGGAGGCAACTATTTGTAACAAATATATACCTGTGTAGCTCGCGGATCTGCATTCCTCCAGGTGCCAGCAAGCGCAAACCCATCTGAAGAAGAACATTCTGCATTGCAAAGTCAGTGGTGACACACGCTACACTGGACTCGGACATGGATCTCAACATCCAGCTTTGCTCACTACTATCGTCATCTACATATGACTCATCAATACTTTCGTCAGCCTGGCTTGAAATCTCCAATTGGTCTAATCCCTCACTGACAATATCAACACCATTCTCTTCTAATCCTTCATGTACTTCTTCAACACTCTGATCAACAAGCTTTTCAGAGACTTTAGCATCCTCAAGACTGTTAGTATCCATGCTTTCCTCCTCATCTTTCTTAGATAATGCATCATAATGTTCACGTCTGGCTTGTCTTTTGAGAAATCTTCTATGGGTGCTGCGACTAACAGCAGGCAGCCAATCACCAGCATTATCATCACACTGTCCTTGGGATGCATCTACTCCATCAGCCACCATCTTTTTCCCTTCAATGTTGATTTCTTTTTTCTTGGGCAAATATTTTTTGTGTTCCTCTTTATTCTCAGAATGAGCTTCACTTTTATTGCCCACCGACCCATCTTCGGATTGGACATCAGACGGGATGACATTGAGATTCAAGTCTTTCAGGGGAAGGATTCTTGAATTTGGGATCGATCCGTCCCCGCCTTCTTGTTCTAACGCTTCCCACTCCTCCAGGTTAGGCACATTGGAACCCCATCCGGGCAATTCCTTCTCAGGCAACCTCTTCACATTAACGGTATGGATAGGTGGAGGGGTGTCTCTCAGGTGGCTCGTCCCATGAATTTGTGTCTCCAATGTGTAGGTCAACGCAATGAGTTTGATATCAACATCTGAAAGGGTCTGTAGATCACCGGTCGCTTTTGCAAATTTAACAACTGTCAAACCAAACATGAAGAAACCGATTAATATCACTGGGGCATGGAAGCATTTAACTCACTAATATCTAAGCTAACAAGTAATTGAAACACTAATATGAAAATATGAAACACAGCAATCCCAAGTTGATTCTATCACTTTCAACAATTACGTTAACCTTACTAATACATTTGCTAATGACACTACTGTTTTACAAGGTGAAACACGGCAATGCCAAGTTGATTATACTATTTTCAACGATAACATTAACCTTACTAATACCTTTGCTGACAAATAATTAAGATACAAATTTTTTTCAATATGAAACACAGCAATGTCAAGTTGATTCTATCATTTTCAACAATTACATCAACCTTAATAATACCTTTACTAACAAGTAATTAAGACACTAATGTTTTTCAAGATGAAACACAGCAATGCCAAGTTGATTCTATCATTTTAAACAATTACATTAACCTCACTACTACCTTTGCTAACAAGCAATCTGAGACGCAAACTGTTCATGATCAATCACAGCAATCCCAAGTTGATTCTATCATTTTTCAACAATTACATTAACATCACCAATACTACCTTTACTAACAAGTAATTGAGACACTAAATTTTTTCAAGATGATAAACAGCAATCCTAAGCTGATTGTAACCATTTTCAACAATTACATGGTGAGGAATGAACCAGAAAAAACTCAAAATCCAATTTCAACACTTCCGAAACATACAGTTACAGAACAGAACAAAACCATAAACATACAGGAATCGGAAACGATGAGAGAGGAGGAGATTTCACCTTTGCTTAGTGCTTCAGGAGACGGCTCCATGGGCTCGACGGTGAAGGGGATGAAGGCGAGCCGGTGGCGAGACATAGGGTCTCGGATTTCGTCCCTGACTTCGGGGACGGAGACGAACTTGTCGGCGACGTGGTTCAGCCGCTCTCCGCCTTCGATGAGTGCGTTGGCGTCCAGCACCGGCCACT
>JAYMSV010000468.1:0-16946 GCA_036897745.1 Erodium moschatum
AGGGTTGTTCTTTTGGATGTAGTGTGGAACCCATCTGTTGTGAGGCAAGCTATTAGTAGGGCCTACAGATTCGGGCAGAAAAGAATTGTGTACTCGTACCATCTCATCATGAGAGGCACAAGAGAATGGGAAAAGTACCGCAAGCAAGCTGACAAGGAACGCATATCGGAAATGATGTTCACTTGTAGGAGCAAGGAAAGGTGTGATGCTCAAAAGAGTCATGCGGTTTGGGAAGACGATGTGTTAGAGGAGCTGGTTACACATGAGAAGCTCAAGGGTCTGTTTGAAAAGGTAATCTACCATCATCCTAAAGAGTTAATCTAGTTGAAAGTTTCAGTCGGTGAAAAACAATGCGACTTTATCTGATGTTATATTTTCTGTCATCTTCCTGATTGTCCTTAGTGTTAAATATTGTGCACAAGTTTTGCCTTTTATGTCCGGTGCTGGACTGTTTGAACCATGATATATTGTGCTTTGATCTCAGTTATGAACGCATTTGGTAGAGGCCTTTCATTCACCAGGGGTAATTGTTATTTAGATTCACTACTGATTCTTATATTGGGTTTAAACAAATATAGTTAGGCTAAACTGTTATTTGGACGCATCATTCTGATTTATTTAGGAGGTACTGTAATTGGCTCAGGGGCACTATACTACTCTCAGGGATTCATTTCCTAGGCTCTGTTTGGTTTCTAAGAAAGTTATAGGAAATCTCCATGGATAAATTCTGTTCAGTAATCATGCAATTGTTATTTATGTAAACACTACAAACAGTTGTAATATACTGTATGTCAAACTTACACTTCTGAGTGATATACTGGTTTGTATGTCAAACTTACACTTCTGTATGTGAAAATATTCTATTCCAACTTTTAGTTTCATGCATTCATGCCTAGATTTTATATACAACATTTTTGTATCCTAATACGGAGGTAAAATCTATTGAAAACCCCCGTTGTCCTAAAAATGGTGAAAACCATCTAAGCCATACACACAGGCCCGTCCCGTCCACTTGGCGGATTAGGCCGTCGCCTAAGGCCTCAATTTTTTTTCAAAAAACGAGCCTATCAGTTTAGCCAAAAATATCAGGCATGTTAGTAGTTACTTCTCCAAAACACTCGTATCTCTCCCCAACCAATCGAACATGCTCTTAAAAAAAAAACGTTTCTTCTGATCGTTTCTTCTTCCCACCTCTCAGCCGATTTTCTTCTTCCAAAGATAATAATTTATTTTCCATAGTAATCTTCATAATCCTATATTTTTATGAAGTTTTTTTTTCTCTCTTCCAAATAACATGAAGAGATGTATAAATATGTTATATGGGTGTAACTTTAGGTTTAGATTCATCCAACTTCCCCTCTTTCTTCTCAAAAAGTTATTTGTTTTTCATTGCGATCTCCTGTGAGTTCTGTTCTGTAAGTTTTTTCTAACACGTCCTTGTTTGCAGTTGATTTTCCATATGCCACTTCCATCTAATGCAGTTTCAAAACGATTTATTTGTGCTCTTATTGTTGGGGGGCTGAATGTTTATGGTTGTATCTTTTGTGAATGACAAATCACTCTTGCATTCTGATTTTGTGCTCTTTGCTTTCTTTTGCATTATCCTATTATGAGTTATGATTTTCATCCTTCATTCCCTATGAAGATTTCTGTTGAAAACACAAAAAATAATGAACTGATATCCATTGATGAACATAAGGTTCGTGGCTGTCTTCGCCCTCATCTTGAAGCTAATGAACTTTTATTGTCTTGACTCGAAGGTTGATCTGAGAAATGCGAGTGTACCTCTTATTATTTCCGTTGTTCTGTATCTGGAAAGTAACATAAAACTAATTGATTATATAGGATTTACATATTTACCAAGAGTATTGCTACTGTTATACTTTACCTCTTGATTCAATCAAATATTTACCATTTTTAGGTCAATATTGTCCTTTGGAGTGTGTCTTATTGCACACCTGATGATACATGAGAACCTGTATCTTAGTGTTTATAGTTATGCTGTAATTGTAATAATAGCGATCTTCAGGGTGCATATAAAAATTGTGTTGTATCTGAGATGTTTGTAATTACTGTGCATTTGTGCATATATGATCTCATATTGAAAATGCTACATTTCACTGTACTGTACATTCTGAGTTTGAATGTTATTGCAAGAAGTGCTTAGTTTAAACTTCCAAGTGAATGACTTATGCTGTTAGAACCAGAGCATCCATGTTTTTCTATGGCTGCACAGATTTGTCTCCAAGCTTTACCATACTTCAGACTTTTATTTCAAGTAGAGGACCGCTTCCAACACTAGCCAGTTTTTGTGTTGACTAACCGAACTCATCTCATTAGATCTCTTACTAAGTAGTTTTGTGTGGAATGAAACTAAGATTAAAAAAAAAAGTACACACATAAGATCCAATATTTATTATGTTGCTGCATCGTGACCCAAAAACACAACAGAACATCGCACGATTCATCCTCTCTTACACACGTAAGAGCATAATTGTATAGCAGTGTGTCATGTGTACATTTTTTCTTAACCAATTCACTAATTTAATCATTCACACTTCGTATGAACTCCGATTAGTTTCGTTGTTGCGTCAATATTTTATTTTTCATAACTATTTTTTTTAATCCTTGCTTATAAAAAAAAAAGAGTAGTTATGAACATATTTTGAAGTACGAAAAAAAATTATATCGGGGTGATAAAACTAGTGTTCAATGTTGATAAATCTTCATAGATAAATGTTTCATATTGCGGTGATAAACCTAGTGTTCAATGTTGATAAAAAAAAACATGTGATGAAGTGATAACACGTGTTATGAAGTGATAAAAACATGCAAATCAGGTAGTGGGTGTGATAAAAAAAACATGTAATGAGGTGATAAAAATCACATAATGGTGTGACAAAACACATGTACTGCTATGATAAAAAAAAACATGTGATATGGTGATAAAGCATGTATTGAGGTGATAAAAAAACAAGTAATGAGATAATTAAAATTACGTAATACGGTGATAAAAACATGTAAATAAACCGAACACTAGTTTTATCACCCCAATATGAACCATTTATAAGTAAACATTTATCTACCTAAAAATGTTGATTATCGATTTTTTTTCCGTATTTCAAAATATGGGATCTTGATATTGAACATCGGAACAAAGTTTTTCTTTGGAGGGTGCTCTGGGATACTGTGCAAGTAACGGTCAATTCCCGGACCAAAATGGTGCGAATTCCGACGGATTGCCCTATTTGTACAACAGGCCAGGAATCGGCCTGACACTTCCTGCTCCACTGTCTTTTTCCTACGGGGTATAGCAGTCCTCCCGGTGTATACTTTTCTGAAGTGGTGGACGATTGTTATGTCCCATCAGGATATGACCCTCGAGGCAAGGATGGTGCTGACAGTTTGGGAAATATAGAGGGCGTAGAATGGATGAGATTGGGAGCAGACACAACCGTTTTCGACCTCCCTGGATGCTTCGGTGTACAGTCACCTACATAGTTGGCGGTTGGCGCACCTGGCCCGGGACACCCCGACCTAGATAAAGGCTCGACCTTGGGAGGTCAAATGGTCTCCACCGGTTATTGTGGATGGTGCAGTCTTTACGGATACAAATCAGATGCCCTGGAGTATGGTCTACATGAATGATCAAGGGCTGATGTTGGATGGGGTAAATGGCCTCCTCTCAGAGCGCACGGGGTGGAGGCTACTACCATATGAAAGACCTTCCAATGAGGGCAAAGAATAGGGTGTACCCGAGTTGTGGTCAGGACAGATTCCTACCATATTGTGGTTCTTAG
Organism: Erodium moschatum; assembly: GCA_036897745.1. Classification (NCBI taxonomy): domain Eukaryota; kingdom Viridiplantae; phylum Streptophyta; class Magnoliopsida; order Geraniales; family Geraniaceae; genus Erodium; species Erodium moschatum. The sequence continues at coordinate 3,801 of JAYMSV010000468.1, forward strand.
CTCACGGGAGTGTCCCCTTATACTCCCCAGTGGGGCGAATTCTTGAAGAATGTCGAGCCCTCTTACTGTCTCTCGAGGATGTCAAAGTTGAGTATGTGACTAGGACAACGAACGATACAACTCATTGGCTAGCACGAGAGGCTCGTTCCGTGACTATTCTATCGTGGTTCGGATTCTTTGTATTGTATACACTTTATGTATCTTGCAAGCATTCAATAAAATTCCGATGTCTCTACATTTCAAAAAAATAAAATAAAAAAAGAGATATCATGTCATTCCAAAATTATTTGAAACGTCGAGGATATACATGTTTTGAAATTTTAAAATTGAGAAAAATAGAAGAATCGGGAAAAATAATATTTAGATGACATCACTTTCATATTTTTTTTTATTGAAAATAGATTTTCTTTATTTTTGAGAAAATGAGATTGGTCACGTCATTTTTAACGGGTATTAATATATTGATAACAAAATGAAAATTTATAATAATGATATCAAGTAAAGATTTGATACAATTTTGAGTTAATCGACAGTAACATTGTACAAGATCTAAAATAACAATAGTGACATAATTTCACAGCAATATATCATTATACAGTAGTTCGATTTGGTTATATATAATAAAGCCTTGTATAATAATTGGTGGTCGATTGGGCTAGACTGAGCACAGAATGTTTCTTCAATCAAACGACGACGTACTTAGCTAGCTCTTTCCGTACCTTTTCAGCTGAGAAGTGAGAAGCCTGAATAGATTCGTCACACTCACAGCGCCTGAAGCTTCTCCATCAGCTGGTTGAGAGTAGCCGAGACAGAGAGAAGAGACGAGAAGTGAAAATGGTAAAAATCGTCACTTTCTTTGCTATGTCAGCCGGAGCCTTCGCGTTCTGGAAAACCATGGACAAGGTTCACGTTTGGATCGCTCTCCATCAGGACGAAAAGGTTCTCTCCTCCTTTCTACTCTTCGAATCCTTCGTATTTCACTATTTCCTCCTGTTTTGTCCTTTCTCTACGAATTTTCTTCCTGTTTCGGTTCAATTTTATGATTGCTTTGATCTCCATTCATCAGATTGGACAAAATTTAGAAAACATTGTACAACCCTAGAAGCTTGATTCCGCTTTGAAAATCCGATTGGCACAACCGATGCTGTTGGTGCTTCTTGGATCTGCGCTTTCCATTTCCTTTGGTTTCCCCCTTCTAATTTGCTACATGTTTAAGCATTTCAGATTTGGCCATTACTGTCCGATCTATATATCATGTTGCGGGTGCATTTAGAATTTACTGGATAGCATAATTGTTCAATACAAATGGCTGATAGTGCTTCTATGGGTTTAATAGTTTGGTTTCTGCAAATAAAAGAGAAATGGGTGTTGGATATTGGTGATTAAATCATTTAAGTGTAAACTTTTGTTTGTACAAATGCAATTTTTTTCTGATATGTAAATTGGCATTTCAAGTTTCTAGTTATGTTAATAGTGTGTGTGTGTTTCTAAACTTTATGGGTTTTCTTATTCCAGGAAGAGAAGATGGAGAAGGCAGCAGAGATTAGGCGGGTTAGAGCAGAGCTACTAAGGCAACAGGCTCTGGAGAACGATTCTCTCGCATGAACATTGACTTTCTTTTGACGATGGTGGTCTTCTTCACTTCACTTCCCCATTGCTGCTGTCTTTGTTTGCTGGAATTGTTATCTCCAACCTCGAATATAAACTCTTTAAGGCAGAAGATTTCATTTGCCAATGAGAAACTATTGTTTTTGCTGTTTTATAAACTGCCTATCGGCATTTCTTGGAAATAATATGTAGTTGGCTTGCTTTCTACAAGACCTAATGGATATGAATCTATGTTGCTAGCCATAAAGTTCAGGCACTAATCTTTTTTGTCTCGCGTTCTCCTTTGTATTGAAATGCACTTTTTGTTTGTCCCGCCAAACACATTTCTGATCATTTAAAGAAATGTTTGAACATACGTTGTGGAGGCCATTGTTCGTTTTGTGTTTTTAGAATTGTAGACTTAAGCTATGGATTTCCTTACTGCCAGATTACGATTGGTTTTATATCAATAGCTTCTGTCTAACCTTCTAGGCCATGGAGAAGATGATTCCCTCCCTTTTTGTAGTATAATAAGCCACATATTTGATTTCAGGTATTGTAATTTCTAGTTTGGCACAAATCAGCAGAAATTGTTGTTTACTGGGATGAGAATAATTTGATCAGAATGTTTAAGGTTCCCCTCTCAGTTTTCTTGACTAAGCTTCTGTACTGTTTCTCTACTATAAAGTTGAAAGACATTTATGCTTTTCATGCTATCTATCATTGTTACCCGTCTATAGAAAGCCTAAGGGAAGCATCGTTTTGTCAGAATGGTCGGAATTTTGTTTACATTCTTCATCTTTACTGAAGGAATTTGCTACTGCATTAGCAAAATAGGGAAAAGGATTTCATCTTCGATCTTGTTGGTGTATGATTAATAATTTCTATCTTCGGTTGGGTTGGGTTTTTCAGTACCGTATTACAACCTATGAATTTGGGGAGCTGCCGTCCATTTGTTTATGATAACATTTTGAATAAAAGACCTCCGGACTTCAAGTAGATTATTGTTAAGAGCTAAAAATAATGATGTAAAACTAGTCATTAATGTTGAAGTCTGAGTAAAGAGTGCGGACTATGATCCTTAGTGTACTATTTTTTTGAAATTTAGTGTACATTATTGTTTGTACAGCTAAGGCGTTATTTTGAAATTTTCTGCAAATTTAGAAAGAAAGAGTTGTCCATTGCCATGAAATCTCAGCATGTCAGGTGTCTGAATTATCTGGTATTGTGATTAATCTGTCATTATTTGGCCAAGAGCTATAATTGTTGGTTTTCTGGGCAAGGTTTAAATCGATTTGAAGAAAAATGTTTGAACACATGACGGGGAGGTCATTGTTTGTTTTGTGTGCCTTCAGAAATGTAGACTTCCCTTGCTGTGAGATTACAATTAGTTTGCAACCAGTAGCTTTTGTCTAACCCTCTATTTCCATGGACATGGAGAAAATGATATGGAATGATAGCCTCCCCTTTTCTACAATAATAAGCACGATTTCTGGTTTTAGTTATCATAGTTTCTAGCAGAAAGGCTAAGCTTATCTCTACTGATTATTCACTATAAAATTGTGTAGAGATATAGAAAACCTACAGGAAGCAAATATTGTCAGAAAGGTCGGGATGTTTCCTAAATTCTTCATTCTTTCTGAAGGAATTTACAACTACATGAACAACATAGGTTTTAGAACTGACTGTCGTGTGATCTGAGATCTTGTTGGTTTATGATTACTAGTTTCTATTTTCCTTAGGGTTGGGGGTTGTTCAGGTCCTCACTAAAACCTATGAATATGTGTAGCTGCGGATAGTTTGTTGATGGTGGTGACACTACTATTAATGGAATGCTAAGAAGAAATGTGCAAGTCTAGTCATTATTGTTAAAGTCTGAGTACAGGGGCATGACTATGATCCTTTCCTTGGTGTACATTTTTGTTTACTAAGCTAGTGTGTTAGTTGGAAATTGTCTGCAAATTTAGCAAGTAAGACACATTTGTTGTCGAGAATTATTAACTTGTGAGATTTAGTGGTTGCACTTGCAGACATCAAAGATAGCAGATCTTAGGATTATCTTTTACTAGGAGTAGGACACCCAAGCTTGTAAACTTGGTCCAAGTCAGAGTGATGATATGAAATTACCCTTTAGAAAAAGTTTGGAAAAACTTTTCTGGCAATCTACAGCACACTCGATTATGCATCACATGATTCACGCATCTTCATTCTGCATAACTTTTGAAAAGTTTTAAGCTTTCAGGATAAAATTAGGATAGTTGTGAGCTCTAAATAGGAAATTAAACAACTGCCTTGGTGGCTTCAAGTCATCAGTTGTCACCTTCTGTGATGAGAGCTCTGCTGTAGAACTGAAGAAGGTGAGAGGCGTGTGAGCTTTGGAGCATAAAGTCAATCTTCACAACTCAAAAATAGAAGAAGAAAAAAGTTAGATACCCTCTTAAATTTTCCCACTTTTGCCCTTATCCTCTGGTTAAAGCTCACAAAGACAAAGCTCTATCTGACCCTCTAAGCTACTATAAATTGCCAAACTAGAACTGGTTAACCCATATCAAGCACCTTCTTCTTCGCAACCAGATATTGCTTCAACAGAGATGGGAAAATTTATGTTGTTAGCAGCATGCTCTTTGGCCCTGGCCTTTGGGGTGGCCAGGAGCTTTGATTTCCAAGAGGATGACTTGGCTTCCGAGGAGCGTATGTGGGACTTGTATGAGAGGTGGAGGAACCAGTACACCGTTTCTAGAGACCTTGGTGAGAAGCAGAAGCGGTTCAATGTGTTTAAGGAGAATGTAAAGTATGTTGACAAGGTGAATAAGATGGACAAGCCTTACAAGCTGAAGGTGAACAAGTTTGCAGACATGACCAACCATGAATTCGTTAGCTCTTACGCTGGTTCAAAGATCAGCCACTTCCGGATGCTGCAAGGCAGCAGGAAGGAGACTGGTTTCATCCATGGGAAGACCCACAATCCTCCAGCCTCCATTGATTGGAGAGCCAGGGGAGCTGTTACTGATGTGAAGGACCAAGGAACATGTGGTAAGTCTCCTCACTTAACTTGCGTCTTAATTCTCATTGCCCTTGTGAACTGTGATCATGCCACAATGAGTGTTGATGTTATGTTATGCAGGTAGCTGTTGGGCATTTTCAACCGTAGCAGCTGTTGAAGGTATCAACCAGATCAAGACAAAGCGGCTACTGTCGCTGTCCGAGCAAGAGCTGGTTGACTGTGACAAGGAGGACAGCGGCTGTGAAGGAGGGATAATGGAGAATGCGTTTGCTTTCATCAAGAAAAACCGCGGACTCACATCTGAGAAGAACTACCCCTACTATGCAAGGGACGAGTCTTGTGACGCCAAGAAGGTAAAACCAAATTGAGTTGCATATGTTTGTAAGGTTGACACATTTCCTTGTGCAGGAGAGATCTCCAATGGTTCTGATTGATGGGTATGAAAACGTGCCGGAGAACAACGAAGATGCCTTAATGAAAGCAGTTGCGAACCAGCCTGTTTCAATAGGAATGGATGCTGGGGGCATGGATTTCCAGTTCTACTCTGAGGTAAACATAACACTTAAAAGTTATAATTCCAATTATGTTAGTGTGATGGTGAAATGGTTGTTGCAGGGAGTGTTCACCGGAAAGTGCGGGACGCAGCTGAATCACGGGGTGGCAATCGTGGGATACGGCACAGCTGTGGACGGCACAAAGTTCTGGACTGTGAAGAACTCGTGGGGGCGGGAATGGGGAGAGAAGGGATACATCAGGATACAGAGGGGAGTTAAGGCTCGACAGGGACTTTGTGGCGTTGCTATGGAAGCCTCGTACCCCATTAAGTCTTCACATCATCATGGCTCGGCCTCGGCTAAAGATGAACTCTAATTCTCATATATACTTGACTATAATGAATAAGTCTTGACTTTAAGATCAACTGGTTTGGATGTTATTGGTTATAAGGTTGATTGTTAATGTGGCTTTATGTATCTGTAACACAATCCAAGTGTGTGACAAGCTCGGTTATTTTTATTTTCTAAGTGTGTATTCCCCGGGTGGTTTTTGTTGTTTCTAAATTTGCAGACAATTTCCAAGTAACACAGCAGCTTAGTAACAAATATGTGCACCAAGAAAAGGATTGTAGTCAGGCTTTTTTGGTTTTAAATCGGATAAAAAAAATTGAAATCAGACCGCTAATAAATTAGCAGAATCCGACAGCTAAACAAGCAGCTAAACTGACGTTTCACCACTGCACGATCTTGTCACATCATCAGATTAGTTTAACATATTTAAACCCCATTCAGCTACGTGCGCGGCTACAGATGCTCTGTATATCCACAACAAAAAAAAAATTATAGTTCCAGCAGTACTTCAATGTGAGATTTTTACTGTATTCTTGTTCTTCTTTAATCCTTCCTTGTCTGTGGGATATTATAACAGACAGCTCTTCCACCATCTACTGTTCCGGTCATCTGGCCCATGCAGCCTCAGCCCAGTTCTGCTTCAGGCCCATATCACGCAGAAGCCCGATCCACTCCCTTTTCCTGGCATACCTTTATTTAGGGTTTATGTCAAATATCACTTACTGAACGAGAGACGACAGAGAGGTAGAGACTTTAGAACCTCCCGCAACGATGTCCTCTCACCTCCTCTCGCCGGAGCTACTCTCTGCCTCCGGCCGTAGCGCGGAGAAGCTGAACCTGAGCCTCCCGGCCCTCCAGTCCAAGATGAAATGCGACCCCGAAGGCTACCAGAGGGAGCTGGACCTCCTCTACAGCCAATTCAACTCGTCTCTCGAGCTCTTCAAGCAACAGGCGGCTCTCAGCTTCACCTCCATCAGCGGCATCGGCGCTGATCCCACCGTCGCCAAGGATCTCGGTGACCGCGCCATGTTCCTCTCTCACGTCCCTCCATTTTATACGGAGAAGCTCTCTGATTTCCCGGAGAAACTCGCTGAGTTGCTCCGCTCCGCTGCTCGTCTGCCCTCGGGGCTGAGGTGCCACGTCACGCAGGCCCTCATTCTTCTCATGAATCGGCAGGTTCGTTGAAAAGTTCATCTTATTTTCTAGTCTTCAATTGTATTGATGTATTTCTGATTCCCTGTAGTGCTGTCTATGTAGATTGTGGACATTGAAGATACTCTTGATCTCTTCATGGAGCTGCAGATTCTTGGTGATAGGAATTTGAAAAAGTTGGCATTTTCTCATGTTATTCAAACTATTAAGAAAATGAATCAGAAGCACAAGGATGGAGTTAAAAATGGAAAACTTCAGAAAATTTTGTTTCAGTTGTTGCAGGTTAGATTTTCACAGGCTCTCTTTACATGAGGTTTCCTAACATGGAATTGATTTGGTCTTTTGTTCGATCCACTTAATATTGATGTTTTTATCTTTATATTGGATTGCAGAAAGATGAACCAATTGCTAAGAGATCACTTGTTACATTATGTGATCTTCACAGGAGAAAGGTTTGGTTTGAAAGTAGAACAGCAGATGCTATTTGCAATGCATGCTTTCACGAGTCATCAAGGTATATCTTTTTTTTAAATCTAGTTTCCATTCCCTTTCTTATCTTAAACTTCAAGAAAATATAATTCACACTTTGATTCTGCAGGATCATGATTTCTGCTATATCATTTCTTCTTGATTATGAGAAAATCCAAGATGATGATGATGACAGTGATGCTCCAAGCAGTGAAGATGAATCCACACCTAAAGCTGTTTCTCTTAGTAAGGAGTCTGTATATAAGGTCTGTCACAAAATTTAACAAGACAATTTATTGTTTGCAGTGTGATTGTCACGACATTGCTTAAAAGGGGTATATTATCAAATAATTTTTAAAACCTATTTGATCAAGTTCAATTGCTTCTCTAGCATATTTGTCTAATATGCTTAGATCTGATACAAAGGACTTTCAATTTAGATTTTCCTCTGTGGAAAGTATCTACCTATAGTATTTCATATATTTAGTAATTTCTTGGCATTTGTTATTAGCTTTTAGTTTGATTAATTTCATTTTTTATGACAAGGTTGAATTAAATCAAAGAATTTCTGGGATAATTGAGAAATATTTTTCAATGGCTGTAACTGTGTTCAATTGCCAGGCTAATCATAAAGGCACAATTAGAAGCAAAAAGAAAAAGCAAGCCAAACTGCAGCGTGCTGTCCGCAGCATGAAAAGACAGCAGCGTCTGTCATCCAAAGATAGTGGTTCGAACTATTATTCACCACTGAATCATCTGAAGGATGCACAGGTTACTATCAGTAGTCCTGTTTAGGCTAATTGTCGCGTCTTAGTTTTGGGATGAATGAGATTCTAACACTTCATGCTGTTGGCAGGGGTTTGCTGAGAAGTTATTTTCCAAACTTCAAGCTTGCAATGAACGTTTCGAGGTGACTGCATTCTGATAATCACTTTGGCAGTTTATTTTCCTGCAATCACTTGTACATACTTGTGTTACCAACAGCAGGTTGCTGGCTTCTTCCAGATGATATAAATCATATTCAGTAGTTACTTTTGAAACTAGTGAAGTATCAGTTCCCTGGGTTACCTTACACCATTTATGTTCTTTGTTGACCTTTCCTGTTCATCCCAGTTTTAAGTTTCTATTTTCTTGTTCTGTTTGATTTGGATCTCAATGGGTATAATTATTTCCTATTGCCATTGTGACGGTAATTGATACCATATAATCTCCACTCATTTTTTTAGATTTCTAACTTCAGGTTAAGATGATGATGTTGAAAGTAATTGCTCGAACAATTGGGCTTCACCGATTGATGTTACTAAATTTTTATCCTTATCTTCAGAAATATGTTCAGGTATGGATTCTAACCCTTACTTTTAAGTTGGTAATATATTGGATCGAATGGTGCTTGACCATATTTTTCCTGCAGCCCCATCAACGTGATATCACAAATTTACTAGCAACTGCAATTCAGGCTTGCCATGATATGGTACAGTTTTTTTGTTTTTGTTTTGCTTGATAAGATGTAATGCTCTAATTTATTTTCCTGTCTAACTAGACTTGTTTTCTTGGCTATATTCTACCCTCTATTTCAAGTGATCTTGTTTTGTACAGGTACCTCCAGATGCTGTTGAGCCACTTTTCAAACAAATAGTAAATCAATTCGTACATGATCGGTCACGTACAGAGGTACCTTGCGCTCCTTTATATGTGTGTGTATGCATGTGAGGTAATGTCTATGATTTGTATTTGAGTTCACTTGCTTTTGCCAGGCCATTGCTGTTGGACTGAATGTAATAAGAGAGATTTGTTTGCGGATGCCTTTGGTAACAACCTACCCTTTGTATTATTTTCACTTTTTTATATCCAATTTGTTATTCTTTGAACAGTACTGCTGCAATATTCTGGCTACTTCTCTCAGAAAATATGCAGCATATAAGACACTTTTATGTGCTTCATTCATTTAAAGTTATGGGTTACAGATTTTATTCCTATTCTCCAATTCATGGAGAAGTAGTCGCTTTTGTCGTCAATTTTCTTAATGGTTCTGTTATGTCCACAAATAAGAGGTGCATCTAAGTTGTAGTGGACAGATAAATACAAACAATAGTTTGTGTTTGTGCACTCGTTAAAATTTCGGAGATATCATGTCAAACAACTTTTCTAGTAAAAGTCATAAAAGAATGATATCTTAAATGCAAACTCCATCCTCACATGGGTGCCATTATTTAATTTGGTCCATTGTTTTGATAAAGTCAGCCAATGCAGCAACAGATTACCTTTTCAATATTATTCCAAATTGTCCTTCCTCTTCAATTAATTTTTTGTTTGGCCTTTTTTGAATTCCATCAAACAATGAGGGCAGAAGAGTTATGTATTCTCATTTAGGAGGGTGCATTTTAGGACAAAAATAAGAATTAAAGGAAGATGTTTAACATGGAGTTAAAGAAAACATAACTTTCAATATGTTTAGTCTTTTGTTGTCATTCATACTTTGCTCATGCAAGTGTGCTTATGGTTGTAATATTCCTTTCTTGGTGATCTAGTTGATGACAGAAGAGCTGCTGCAAGATCTCGTGCTGTATAAGAAATCACATGAGAAGGCAATTTCAGCTGCAGCTCGTTCGCTCATTGCGTTATTTAGAGAGGTATTGACATGTCTCAACTTGTGTCTTTGTACATCAGTTATTATTTTATGATGCTAACTAGTTCAATTACCTACAGGTCTGCCCTTCACTGCTGATTAAGAAGGATCGTGGCCGGCCTACTAACCCTAAGGCAAAACCAAAAGCTTATGGAGAAGTCACCATTGCTAGTGATGTTCCTGATTTGGAGTTGCTTCAGGAAGATGATGGGGACAGTGACGAGTCTACATTTAGTGAGGCTGATGACGATGTGAGTGTTAGTGCCGATGATGATGGAGAAAGCAACCTATGCAGTGATGATAGTGAAGATGAAGAAGTAGAAGAAGAAAATAATTCTGATGAAGACAGTGATGATATTAACAGTGCTGATGAGGATGAAGAAGAGGGCGAGGTTGATGGCGAAGATAGTGAGGATGATGATGATGATGATGATGATGATGATGATGATGATGATAGCAGAAGTATAGATAAATCTGGATCAAGAAAAAGAAAGGCTTCTGATCTTAAGAGGGAACTTGTTGCTGCTGATACAAGTCTCCGGGCTCTAAAGAAACTAGCAGTTGCTAAAGTTGAAGAAGTGTCATATTCAACTGATGGTTTTTTCTCTAACGAAGAGTTCCAACGGATTAAGGAACTAAAGGTATGTTTGTATTCTTGTATAAAGCTGAAATATTAGAACATCACCAACACAAATATGCTACAACCTTCGATGAACAATGTATAATTATCTTTTGATTTGTTTTCAGGCAAAGAAGGAAGCAAAGGCTGCTTTGGCCCAGCATGGGCTGTCACATAAACCAGCTGGTTCTAAGGTTTCAAGTTTTGATCAATTGAGTGCCAAGCCTTTGGATCCTTCGAAACTTGAAGTAAGTTTTGCCTGTCTGGTTTTCTAGGTTGCTTTAATCCTTATTTGTGACCTCCTCTTCAGAAGTTAGTATGTGGTTGGTCAAAACATATTGTAATCCTGCTGTTCTTGCACTTCATAGGCCCATGTCCGTAGAAAATTCAGCAAGGAGGAAAGGCTGGCTATGGTCAGAGAAGGTAGAGAGGATAGAGGAAAGTTCCAGGCTCGTACTGCTATGAAACAGAATAAGGTACTGTTTGCATTATATGCTTTTATTTTATTTTTTCGTTTCAAAGTAGTAAATATAGTACTTATATAGGTGAGTTATAGTGGTAGTTAAACATTATTGCTTGTCCAAAATAAGTCTCCATTTCCATTTTAACTAGTTAATTAAGTGTGAATTGGCATCAGTATTCCTTCATAAGTTAGTTGTAATTAGTAACAAACAACTTAAGTAGTAGGCACATGTGGATAAAGAATATACCAGAAACATGAGGCAACATGTACCAGATTGGTTAATTTGCAACTCATTATTTATCCCAAATTTCTAAATAGTTAATTTGCGACTCATATTATTAATGTGGTTAATATGGACAGACGGGTGGTCTAAGCAATAGGCAGAAGGAGCACAAGAAGAAAATGCCACTCTCTGCCAAGAGATCCAAAATTGCAAAATCTCGAAACGATAAGAGAAAGAAGAAACAGCTGTCTGGCAAGCAGTTCCGCGGGAAGAAGGCATGGAAAAACTAAGCATTCTTTGTATCAACTTTCAAATCACTTTTACTGTATTATTTATTTTCTGTTCATGTATGAAAACAGATGACTTAAAGTGCATCTATTTCTTTAATCAAATTACCAAAAGATACCAATTTGTTGTTTTGTCCCAAAATAAAAATAATATAATTTAGTATGGATTCATGAACAAGACTAAGTAGTAACTCTCCGTATCGAGAGGACAGAGATAAGCGCCTAATTTGGTGTTGGAGAGAATATTAAGTAACCTGCGAACTTTATAATTTAAAACGAAGGCTACTTCTACAGAGCCATCATAAATAAATAGAGCTTGTGCTGGTCACTCTTGTACTGAACATTCGGCACTCTGCCCGAATATATCTGGGATCTCGTCCCACTTCTTTTTTTCTCTCGCTTCCCAGTATCCTCCTTTGTAATGATAACAACCGTCTTCGTCCTTTTGGAACCATCTTGCTTGCCACCCTCTCTCCTGCAACTTTCTCGCCTGCACGCATAACAAAGTTACCCAACTACACATAAAATGAACCCTATGATAAAGCTTAACCTCTCCTAAACCCTACATTGAAGGCCTCAAATAGAAAAGATGTGGATCCATTAATAAACATCTTGGGGCCTCTACCTATCCATTCAAGATTTAGCTTTAAAACAAGGTTCGTATTTTTACTTCCACAATAGTACAAGTGTAATTTCATCCCTTTCTTTTCACAGAACATGTAGCATGATTTGCCTGTCAAGAGGGGATGATTATTGCCTTTTAATATATGTATGATATAAAAGACGTGTATCTGCGGGTGAATACCTGTCTCTGCAACTGTTCAAGTCTCAACTTCTCTGCATTAGCCAATTCATATTCCCCATTCTCTAGATGTCTTTGATCTGGCCTCAACCTAGAGTCAGTTGGCGGCAATTTCTCTACCAAGCCAGGTGTCAGTTCATTCAAAGAAATAGCAAATGGAGTAAGATTATATCTTGTCTTTGTAGAAAATTTGTCTCTCTCCCACAACAACACAGCTTCTGCCATCGGATCGTACCCCTTTGGCTTTGTAGTTGGATCTCCCAAAACATAGTACATTGCCTCATCCCACTTCCCCACCAGCATTGCTACCTTCTCCCCCGTTCTATTATCTTGCACAAATCCATGAACCTGAAATGTCATAAAAAACATAAATAGTATCATCGCCAAGTACAGTATTATCATCAAATCCAAGTAACCAATTTGCCTTATGGCCTATTTGGAAGAGTGGGAAAGAAGTTCTGAAAGACAGCTATGAATAGTTTCATGAAACACAACTCACTACTTTTTGTTGTAAATCAAGTATTCAATAAGATGAATTTGAACAAGAAACCAGATGAACGTCACAAGTATGACTGAAACTGAAATATATTCTTTAAGTGGAAGGCAAATTTTGACTGAAATATACTCTTCAAATGGAAGTAAATTGTACTTATAAAGGTATTCTAATTTCTAATTACTGTATGTTCCTAGCTTGAGTGTATCTTCCTAAATGTTTTGAAGATTGAACAGAGTTGTGTATACCAAGGTAAAACAAGAAAAATGTATGGTGGCATCCATTACCTGGCAATTAAGAAATTACCTGATGTGGATTTCGATCTATTATTGACTGCTCTTTGAATTTAAGCTTGCAGGAGTAATTGCCACTGCCCTTGATACGCATGGTTCCATAATGGTCACAATAGATTTTCCCTAGTATAATGTTGTATATTGAAGTGGTGACCTTACTCCACTGAAAGGACTCATCATCATCAAACTGCAGGGTAAGAGCACCCACTGGATCAAGCTGAATAGAACGGCCCCAGAACTTGCCTTTCAAATTGGAATCTGCCCAGAATTTCCAGCCTTTTCCC
>JAYMSV010000469.1:0-16926 GCA_036897745.1 Erodium moschatum
ACTACTACCCATTGTAGAAGGTAGTAGTAGGAAGTAGTTGCAGGGAGGAGAGAGAATGTGCAAAAAGCCTTCCTACTGCTACTTTCCTACTACTACCATTGGAGATGCTCTTAGATCCTTGTCTTTGCTTAATTGTATCAATTTGTTGTTCGTGTTTCTGTCCTTTTAGAAGGCTTAATAGGAGTTTGTCTCTTAGCCCGGAATGTCGATATACCTGTTTACGATGAGGTCCCGAATTATAATCTTATTATGTTGTTTTTAACACTATCTATGAAATGCACCAAAATGTTGTCTAGTTTGTGGTGGATCTTGAACCCACAAAACCCAAGGAAGCTAAAAGGCATATACCCAAATCAATAGAGCCCAAACCAAAAAGCCGTTGGGCAGTAGACAAACTAGTGACTCTGAACGACACAACACAGCCACTCCAAGCAACCACAACACCATCACCATGACACTCTCTCTCGGCCTCAATCTCCCCCAAACCACCACCCAATCGTTGTTCCTCCAATCCTACGCCTCTCCTCCATTATCATGCGCACCTTCTCCCTCTCTCTCAGACCACCACCATGCCTCGCTTCCTGTTCCTCTTCTTCTTCTTCTTCCCCTCCATCCTCATTTCTCTTCCGTTTCAGACCCACCAAACTTCCCCACTTCCTCTCCCCGTGCTCGACCCTCAAACCGGCGAGGAAGCAGCTACTGACCCTCCGGAAGACCAATGCTCCGCGGACCGCGATGTGGCTCTCGAATGCCAAGAGCGGAAGAGACGGTGATGATGGCGCTGAAGAGGGATCGGAGGGTGATTCTGCGATCAAGGGTACGATTCTCGCCGGTGTTCTGTTGCTTGGTGTTGTTGGTGGCTTCGCCGGTGCTGGTTATCTCTACAAGGACCAAATCAACTCGTTTTTGACTCAGTTTTCTGATTTCATTGAAGGTATTCTTTCCCCTTTTCTCTTGATGCTAGAATTCGAGCCCCTTTTGGTTCTGTTGTTGCTCTAATAGGATTTAGTGGTTATTGTTAGCATTGTGGCATTGAAAGATGTGATTTTTTTGTGACCCATTTGGGAATTTGTTGATTTGTGTTGGAGTTCTGGCTTTGCTGGAGCTAGTTTTCTGAGGACTTGCCAACCCATTTGAAATTGCATATGGGTTTGCTCATTAGTGTTATAATTCAGGGTTCATAAGACAAAAAAACAGAACTTTTTTTTCTTTTTTTAGCATTTCCTATGATGATACTATATGGTTTGTAGATGATTTTGTGTTAGTTATAGTGAATGAGATTCCTTGGTGATGATTCTATCAGCATTTGATGTTTTGCGCTAGAATGTAGTATGACAGTTGATGGTGGGGAAGGTATTGTGAAAGGAATTCACCTCAACCTTATTGGGATGACCTAAGAATGTGTTTTGGTTGGGTTTTTGTGTATCGTAGTACTCAAATGAGGTTTAGCTAAGGTAAGGTAGGGTATTGCATTACACTTCGGAGTGCATGTTTTTTTGTCTCTTACATTTTGAGGCTTGCTCATGGAGTTCCTTCGGGCTGATCAGGTTATGGCCCAGCCGGATATGCTATATTCGTTGCCGTCTACGCGGGATTGGAAGTACGCACTTGATCATCTTTGACAAGTTTGATTATATACCTAGAAGAAGTATATGTCGTTCATGTTTCTCTATAACTTAGCTTTCTTGGTCTGTGTTCTGCTAGGTCCTTGCAATTCCAGCCATTCCATTAACCATGTCTGCCGGTCTTCTTTTCGGTTCTTTCATTGGGACTATCATAGTCTCTATCGGTGGAACGGTGAGTTGATTTCTTCTGAGTATATTAGGACAAAACAATGAACTGGTCTACTTGGGCTTGACTGGTGGTCGGAGAGCTTTCTCACCTCCTCGAGGTCAGAGGTTCGAATCCCAGTGGGTACACCTGCTTGGGAGCAGGTGTGGGTGGCGGTTAGGTTAGGAGTTAGACTAGGCTAGAGTAGGATTTCCATGTTTTCTAACAACCATCATAGCATTGCTATGTCTTCTAATACTAGTTTACCCTTTTTTTTCCAGCTTGCTGCATGTGTAGCCTTTTTGATAGCTAGATACTTTGCTCGCGAGCGAATTCTTAAACTGGTTGAAGGAAACAAAAAATTCCTTGCAATCGACAAAGCAATTGGTGAAAATGGATTCAGAGTAGTCACTCTCCTTCGTTTGAGCCCTTTGCTTCCATTCTCTCTGGGGAACTATTTATACGGATTGACATCCGTGAAGTTTGTTCCATACATGTTAGGAAGGTAAGTGTACATGAAATAGGGATAATTGCAAAAAGTATCCTGAGGTATTCATTTTTTACAACCTTTAGCCCTCTTCTTTGTTAATTGCGAAAAAGTAGCCTAAACTTGTTTTTTTGTTGCAATTTGTATAAAATGACAATTTTACCCTTACAATTGAGATTTAAGGGATATGAAATTTAAATTCCCAAGGGTAAACTCGTCATTTGAAACAAATTTATACTAAGTGCAATAAGAAGACAAGTTTAGGGTACTTTTTTGCAATTATCTCCATAAAATATGTTGTTACTCTCAATGGTCAATAGTTTCACTCAAATCATTGAAACTTAGTACTTGGTTTGGTAAATTTGTAAGTGAAATTAAGGTTCACTGATTTTAATTTTTCCGATTGATTATATTGTAGCTGGTTAGGAATGCTTCCCGGATCATGGGCTTATGTCAGTGCCGGTGCATTTGGGCGGGCAATTATTGTGAGTTCTGCTAACATATGTGTATAGTCTTTATGTGTGTAGTAAATAGAATAGGTTTAGCCAAAAAATCGGTTGTTTTTCTTTTGATCTCAAAATCATATCTGTAATACAAAACCAAGTAATTTATTGCGCCTCACTGGTTAGCTAGGGAGGCCAGTTCTCGGTCTGTTCCCAGGTGGTCAGGAACTGTTTTTCCTTGTGCACTCAGATGTATTTTGACATTAATTTTTAATACATCTCGGTTGTTTTTAAAAAAACTTAACTTTAGTTTAAGACATTTTTATATGCATCTTTGTGGAATCCAAATTGATAGTCAACGTTCATGCTCACTTTAATAATTGCATTTAGAGTGGTCCTTAAGTTTTGTAGCTTAGTATATTGTGAATTCCATATGAGGCATCTTTAATTATTTCTGTAAATCTGAATGTTTCAGCAAGATGAATCTGACCTTGTCTTACAAGGAGGAAATGGCCAGCTGTTAACACTCGGAGTAGGACTAATAGTTACAGCATTGGCCGCTGCTTACGTGACTCGACTTGCAAAGGTAATGCTCCTTTGCTTGCTGGTATTGTCCTAAGACTGTCTTGTTGTCCTAGATTGCTTTTTTTAATCAGTAAGAAAGCAGAGAAAACCTACTCCCACCGTGTTCGAACCTCTGACCTCAAGGAGGCTCTGACCACCGGATCAACCAAAGTGGGCGTTGTCCTAGATTGCTAGCGTTGTCTTAAATTCATATTCGTAGCTGAACCCCAACAAAAAAATGTAATCTTTTGCTGGTTTTGTGATTCAGGATGCTGTAAAAGACATTGATGAGTAGAGGAAAGCAGACAATGTGTGAGATACATAAAACTCCAGTTCTTGATCACATAGGATCAAAGTTCAGACAAGAATGTCATGTTCTTATCAACTTACAGACAAGAAGATCAATTCTACATTTACGGACATGTTGTATACACAAGTTAAAACAAATGTAATGTAAAGTCCATTTCAATCAATGGCTATGATTTTTTGGGGAGGATAAGGTTTGGTGAAGATGGTGGGTTTGCCCTCCTCATCAAAACTGGCCCACATATTTGTTAGGTCTCCATCTCACCAACTCCACACTTCCATTTTCGTACTCACTACAATTTTATTCTTATTTCTTCGTCGTCTTTGTAACAATCCCAGCATGTTTTGATCTCATCTGTCTCACCAACCCCACATGGGTCCCATCTCGTCCTGGTCGACTCGGTGCAGGTTCCAGTCAAAACGTATGGGTTCGGTGTCGTTTGGTTATTGGCCACCTTTAGTTGGCGCGGTGGGTGAATCCTTTCTTATTTAATCCCCAACACAACATCCCCAACTCAGAGCTTCTGTCTCTACAATTTCAATTCATTGTTCATAGTCTCTCCAATTGTAAGCTTCTTCTTCGTTGATTATTTTTTTTTGTGGGCTCGTTTCTATGTACGATTTAGTATCTGGGTCGATCTCTGTTAATGTAAAGATTCAATTTTTATGAATGTTTATGGTTGTGTTAAGGATCGTCCAAGGTTGCTTGGTATATCCGTAATTTAGCAAAACATTCCGCCTTAAATGCTGTGGGGGAATCTTTATGTTTTTAGGAGCAATTTCGTCTGTTTTTCGGGAGATTGTCTCATTCTCTTTGCATTTGGTCAATTGGGTCACCTTTCCGATCTTAAAGTTTAGATTTTTTTCACTATTTGATCCTCAAAGTAGTTCACTTTTTCTCTGCATCTGAAAGATCTCAGGCCTTTGTATTGATTTGGGTTTGTTTGATTCTAACCGGGAAGCTAAACCCATTTGCAGGGTCCACAACCGGCGCATTCTAGCAGACGGAGGAGCAAGTTAGCATACCGGAGATCAAGATGATCATCAATGTGAAGGAATCGACCATGGTGCCTCCGGCGGAGGAGACTCCGAGCTACGCCCTGTGGAATTCGAATGTGGACTTGGTTGTGCCGAGCATGCACACTCCGAGTGTGTACTTCTACAGGCCAACCGGTGCACAGAACTTCTTCGATGCTCGGGTGCTCAAGGAGGCTCTCGGCAAGGCCTTGGTGCCGTTCTATCCGATGGCCGGGCGGCTGAAGAGGGACGAGGATGGTCGGATAGAGATTGATTGCAATGCTGCCGGAGTGTTGTTTGTTGAGGCTGAGACTAGCTCGGTGGTGGATGATTTCGGTGACTTTGCGCCCACTTTGGAGCTCCGGCAACTTATCCCGGCCGTGGATTACTCCGGCGGGATCGGATCCTACCCTCTTTTGGTCTTGCAGGTATGTCCTCTGTTTCGAGGTTATGTCTTGCGCTTGTATTGTAGGTAGCTTATTTAGAACATATTTATTGCTTTACATAATTACATGTAGCCGGTGAAATAATAATTGTGCAACATAGGATGAGATTTTGAAGAAATGTCCCCTAGAGTAGGTTACACCTGCCTTGTGGTTGTGTGGAACCTTAAAATAAACATCTTATGGAACTTCATATGCAAGCCTTTAAGAGGTGAAAAGGACACTTCATTTATGTGACTACTATACCCTTAGCCTTTAAGATTTGTATACTTCATTTATAAGGAATTATGTACTGAATTACCATTTAGTTACATTGTTAGATGAGTGATTTGTAAGATTCAGGTAGTAAAGTGTTACACTTAGTAATCCAGGGAGCTGTTACACTTGAAATTTAGGGTAGTGATTTGTAAAACACGTATAGTTCAAGATAGCGAGCTGAGACTTATCATCAAGTCTTTTTTGTTTTGATTTTATGTAGGTCACGTATTTCAAATGCGGCGGAGTCTCACTGGGTGTTGGTATGCAACACCACGCAGCAGATGGGTTCTCCGGTCTCCACTTCGTGAATACATGGTCGGATATGGCCCGTGGTCTTGACCTGACCATCCCACCATTCATCGATCGGACCCTACTACGCGCCCGTGACCCCCCTAAACCCGCCTTCCACCACATTGAGTACCAGCCCCCTCCGGCCATGAAAGCCCCTCTAGACTCCACGGCCCAGACCACATCGGTCAACATCTTCAGAATGACGAGGGACCAACTCAACATCCTTAAAGCCAAGTCAAAGGAAGAGGGCAATACCGTCAACTACAGCTCCTACGAGATGCTCGCGGGCCACGTGTGGAGATCCGCCTGCAAGGCACGCGGGCTTCCGGAGGATCAAGCCACCAAATTGTACATTGCAACTGATGGACGGTCCAGATTGCGCCCCGTGCTTCCACCGGGGTACTTTGGTAACGTAATCTTCACAGCTACTCCGGTCGCCATTGCAGGGGATCTTCAGTCCAAACCGATCTGGTACTCTGCCGGTCGGATCCACGATGCGCTTGTGCGAATGGACGATGATTACCTAAGGTCGGCCCTTGATTACCTTGAGCTGCAGCCCGATCTTTCGGCTCTTGTCCGAGGGGCACATACTTTTAAGTGTCCTAACCTTGGGATCACTAGCTGGGTCAGGCTGCCTATCCACGACGCTGACTTTGGATGGGGGCGACCGATCTTCATGGGGCCAGGTGGGATTGCCTACGAGGGGTTGTCGTTTATATTGCCTAGTTCGAACAACGATGGAAGCTTGTCTGTGGCCATTTCTCTTCAGACAGAACATATGAAGGTGTTCGAGAAGCTACTCTATGACATTTGAAGTAGGCTGGTTGGTTTTGCTTTTGTTTCCTGAACTTGTCATATTGATTCGAGTTTATACGTGTTGTGCGCATATAAGAACTCGAGAAACTCGAGGAACAATAACATCTTTGTGAACAATCTTTTGTTACTGATTATATGTCTATATTTGTTCATGATTCTTGAATCATAGAATTCTTGTTTTACTTGGGTGGACCTGAAGGTTAGAGGTTCGAATCCGTCTGTTTGGAAACGAATGTAGGGAAATGTTGGATTAGAGTGTAAACCGCTCTCTTATTAATAAAAAAGAATCATAAACTTCATTTTTGGTATATTGATGTTCTGCAGCATAGCTTTGCAAGTAATGGCCAAGAACAGTAGTTCTTGCCTTCTTGGCATCAAAACAGAGAAACAAAGAACAAACCTAAGCATACGGACAACATAGGACAAAACAAAGACGGTGCACTGTCTGACTTAGGTTCACGCGCAACGTTAGCACCGGAAGCACCTGTCTTACCCCTCTGAGCCTTTTTGTAAGTAAACACTACAAGTTCTTTCTCATGGCTTCCTGATCCGCCAAGCTTTGTCTCCGATCCTGCAATTCGGGAGAAAATGTGATCGATTGTTAATTCAACAAGAAACCAGGGAAATCCTACTTTAATCTAGTCTAGCCTAACTTAATCTTTACCCACATCTGCTCCCAAATAAATGTTCGAACCTCTGACCTCAACGAGGTGAAAGAGCTCTTTAACCACCAGACCAATCAAGCTGGACATCTCTTGTGTATATATAAAGAGTGCTCAAGAAACTTTACCATTTGACGTGTTGAAACCTTCATGTTGGAGGGTGTTGAGTCTTTTAGGAGACGAGCTTGCTAGGGTCGGGGGGCACAATGTAAGGAACAACAACAATATTGCCACAAACCTCGGCTTCATAGTTGTGTGTCTGTATCTATGTATTTGTATGGAACTATGTAGTTTGGTTGGAATTTGAAGGACAGGGTCAACTGTTTTGATAGATGAGAAGAGGTCTATATATAGGGTTGAGATCTTTGCAGCAATACGAACATGAAGAGGTGAAGATCTAAGGAAGAGAATCGAACATGTGCAATGTACCAGTGTTTTGTGAGGCTGAGGTCACTTGTTCCATGTTCGGGTCAGAAAGAAACAGTGTCTTTAGAAGAGCATGTGGTTCTCAGAATAAGCATAAAGTTGTATAGTTACTTTAAATTGACAATTATTACTATTGAAGCAAAGCTAAACAAGAATATGATCCTTCTTTAAGGTCGAGACAGTTCTCAATATGGCTCTAACCAATTAAATACAACATGCTTTTTCATGTGTGAGCACCTAACAATCTCTTGTTCACACAAGTTTCAAGTTTCAAGTTTGTAGAAAACAAGGTGGTTTTGAGTGTTTGTGAGAACAAGTTAGTATGTTATTGAATCTTGGTTTGATTACTAGGTTGAAAATGAGATGTGGGATTTATAGGATACTGAGTTTACCTTAATGTTAAATATGTTTCAAATTAGTATGAACTAATTTGTTAATTGGATCCAAAGGATAAGAAATGCAGAGGAAGATCAATAAGATTTGATTCTGATATTAGCATTGCTCTATCAATTCGGACAGCAAAACAAATTGTCTCAATCAAACCAGCTATATATCTTTGGAACTCTCAAACGAGACCGGACCATTCCCGATCACAAAATCATCCCTTGTAGAAACAAAACCAGGCACATACGAGACATTGGCCTCAGGTATCCACAAAAAAACCGAGGCCACAAGGCGAAGTTGGACTCGGTTATCCACAAACCTCCATTCAAGAATCGCTCGACCGTGTACTTCCTGACATCCTCGGCTCTCGTTACAACCTGGTATGACGCTGCTTTAAACCTCGCACTAGTGTTGGAACCATGTCCATGGCTCATGAACTCAATAAAATGGATCCCTTTAGTTTCTGGAGTTCTAGTAGTGAACCAGCCTTGTGGATCGATGAAGTCGCCTATGTCACACTCTATGTAGACCAGCCTCGCGTAGTCTCTCCAGGGCCTCCCGAGGTAAGTCCTGAATTTCTTCTGCAAGGGCACTAGCTCGGGGGCAGGCCTGATTCTCGAGTTCTGGATGACTATGCCTGAATCAATCTTAGCACCTCCCGGGGCAGCGATGAAGTTTTCACCCCAATCCCCGGATCTTCTGACATAGATGTTGCAGTCTTGGAGGACAACCTTGGCACCTCCGAAAATGATGTCTGTGGTTCCATAGATGTCACACTTGCTGTAGAATTGTCTCTTGGAGTGCACGAGCAAGGTGTCTTGGAAGCCTTCGATGCTGCATTTGTAGAAAACTGATCTGTCTGCTGCAGAGTAGAGCGCGACTGCTTGAGATCCTGGCCCTGCTTCGTTCCTGACTGTCATGCTCTTGGCAATGAAACCGTCTCCTTCTACAGCTGTGTCAATCACAAAACTACATTGTAAGCAGGGATGAATGCAAACAATCATCCTGAGGTAAATACTATAGAATTCAAGGAATCGAATCAAGAAACTCAAGAAAACTTACAGAGTGTAGCGGTTGCAAAGGTGTGATCTCCTGGTTTCTCAACATGGTTGCGACCGGTGATGATTGTGGAGTTTATTCCATCTCCTATAATCATTACGTTAGTCAAATTTCTCGGAATCACAACCTTCTCCTCATAAATCCCCTTTTTCACATGTATGACAATCCTAGCTTTATGTTTTACCCTCCTTGCATTAGCAGCACGGATAGCTTCACCGATGGTCTTGTATGGAGAAGACCCGTTCTTGTCTACCACAATATGCCCCAATCTATAACGGGGCTTCTCTGCCTCAGCAAGTCTTCGCTCAGAGAATGAAACCCAAGTTGGGAGATCATCTGCTTGGCCTTTTGGTGGAGAGTACTTGAGCAACTTTGACAAGTCATTTAGCAAGTTTGACACCGTGCATGTAACGGGCCCGTTCTGGCACTTGTTCTGGTTGTTCACGCTCGATGAATCTAGCCATGGAAACGAGTCACCCAGCACTTCACTGAGAGATAAAAACAGAAGACAAGAAACAAGACATATAAACACCGTTTTACCCATGGATGGTTGTGACCTTGTACTAGGTTGCTTGCTTTTTATAGGATAAACTGGAAAGTCTAACTTATGTATACTTCAATTAATTACAGAAACATTCCTAGGTTACGCCTGATAGAAACGAATGCATTTATGGGAACAGACTTGAAATTAATGATCTAAAAACATTCATGCTGTCATAAAGAAACTAATGAGGAATGAGAGTTATTAAATGCATATAATGTTGTAACTACACCAAGATTGTAACTTGTAATAAGCCCTATTTGTCTTGTAACAGCTTCCCATAGTGTAACTATATCTCAGTTACAATAATTTTTGCATGTTCTAGGTTTTTGAAACTTAGTCATTGACTCAGTATACAACATTTGACAAGTCCTCTCTGACTGGTTGATCTTCTGAAGCATGAACAAAATCAAATGGTGTCTTCAATGATGAACTCAGCGGATCCACAAGTACATCAAATCATGAACTCGTTAAGTTTCATATTCGGGTTCTCATTGGAGTTTCAATTTCCCTATGTAAATCAACATGACTTGCAAATAGAATTACCGAAACAAGAAGGGTTTGGGAGCAAACTCTTTCATTCATTGAATTTCAGTATGAAAGATGTAGACAAAAAATCACTACAAGTAACGAACTAAGAAAACATATTGATATAGATAAAATGTAAAACCAGAACAAAAACTAAGCTCCAGCAGGAATTACAAATGCAGCAGGTATTTTCTTTGTTGTGTTGGAAGGAACCTGGATTGGTGTTCTTGAGCCATGACTCACTTCCACAGTCTCAGCCAAGTTGCTTGTTCCAACGGTGACATTTCCTTCTTCACCACAGGCAAAATCATTGTTCATTTCATCTAACTCTTGATCCTCTTCCGACCAAGAAGGGCAATACGAATCTTCATCAGATATAAAGCTAAAATCATCAGAGAAACATGATGAACTCAGCTCACCATCCTCAGAGTAACACAACGATGAGCTGATCCTTCCTGCATCAATACCCTCTTCCAACATTTCTGATTCCCCATCTTCACCTTCTTCTTCACCGAGACTAGCTAAAAAGGGATGATCAAGAAGCATCTCAGCAGTCAATCTGTACTTGGCTTTCCTCACCAAACACGCCTTCAAGAAAGCCCTACAGTCTTCAGAGATTGAAGTCGGGATGTTGGGCAATTCATACCCATATCCAATCTTATGCAAGAGATCCTTTGTCTTGAGCTCCTGATTCCCGTCCCAAGGTCGCTTCCCTGTAAGCATTTCAAGCACAACACATCCAAGAGCCCAAATATCAGAAGGGGCTTCCTGAGTACCATCGACAATTGCTTCAGGTGCCATATATTGAGCAGTGCCTCTCAAATAAGGATCCAACCTCATCTTCTTACTCTGATTCACAGTCTTCGCCATTCCGAAATCACTAATCTTAGCCACAAATTTGGATTCAGCACCATCAGAAACAACAGGCACAAGGAGGATATTCTCAGGCTTCAAATCACAATGAACGAAACCCCAATCATGAACATGACTCAATCCTTTGACAACAAACCTAGTGTACCTCCTCACATCTGATTCGGGCAACCCCGAATCGCCCGATTTCTTAATCAGATCAGCTAGGGTTCCACCTGAAGCATACTCCAACAGCACATTGTAGACCATATCCCCATTCTCGCTCGTCGTCGTCTCTTCGCCATAGCATCGAACAACTTGTGGGCAACTCGGGAGCTTGCAGAGCACCTCCTTCTCCTTCTGGAGCGAGCCGGAGACCGACACCCGCAGCCGATTAAACCGCCATCACCGGCGGGAAATAGCAAAACCTCGACCTGGGTTTCCTCGAAGTCGCCAGAAAAACAGACCCGAAGCTCCCTTTTCCGATCAACGAACCTCTAGTCCAGGACATCCCGTGATTGCTCTGCAAGTGCTCAGCTTTCCTCTTCATTGCTTCGGACAAAAACGAAAGCGAATCGCTGTGCTTCTCTTGGCTCAGAATCAATCAATCAATGAAATGTGAGCACCGATTACGAATTAGGGTTCTCCAGAAGAGTGGATTTGGGGTTGAAGAAGAAGAGAGAGAGCGAATTTGGGATTTTAGGGTCGATTACTCGTAACGGTCGTGTATGTAATAATGCAGAGAAACAGCACATATTGTATTCAAACGCGTGAAGCTTCGGAGTTCAGAGTTGGCGGGCGGCGGGACTCTTTCAACCGTCGGATCTCGATCACGTGCACTCGACTCTATCCCATGTGCCATGCAACTATTGTAATGGACAAGGACAAGAATATGGTATTGGTATATCTTTTGTTGGGATGTCTTGGAAGCAATGGATTGATAGATCTTAGTTGCAACAATGCATTATTAAAAATGATTTTCTGATTGAGTGATCAAAATAATTAATTTGTAGAATTGTGGTGTTTAATTTACACTCAATTTAGATTTTGTATACAAGTGACCCAAGACTTTTTATCGGTTGATTTTGGAATTTGGATAAGAGAAAAACAATAACAAATAACTTTTGAAAAGAGAAATCTATGAAGGTTACTCTTCTAACCGAATGATAGGTAAATATGAGAGAAATAAGGTTAGAACATGTTTTTTAGTCTATTAGTCAGACTAAAAGAAGAGAAAAACTGATCTTCTCTTTTCAATCTCAACTTTTTAGTGTCAGCCAGACGGAAAGACTGTGGATGCTGGATGCTTTAAATATAAATAATAAAGAAAAATAATTAAATGTAGAGACTACGTTCTCTACTAATTACGTAAGGGTTTTTACTATCTTTCAGATGAGTCGTTTCTTTCCCATCAGTTATTGCTAAATACTATACATAATTAATCTTTTGGAGAGTAGTTTTAGATAAAAATAATGATAATGAAGAATCCGTCCTGACCCCGCAAAACGATGTGAGAGGAGCAAACAATAAAGACTCCAATAGACGGATGCTCGTAAACACGATATTAAAAATCATTAGCAAACAATATGTCTTTCAATCGACAAAACAAAGTGAATATATATCGTATTATATTATATATTTATTTAAAATGTGAATGTAAGATATCTAACTTCATATCTTGTTTATTTTTTTTAAATAATTTATTTATAAATACTACCATGTGAATATTTAGCCAATTTAACCGAATAGGGTTCGATGTGGTATGATAAATATTTGCAAGGTTGTTTTGGTAAAGTAAATCTCTTGGCTTAAAGCGACATGTCGTTTTCTGTTCTTCCAAATGATATCTGTCGTTCGTTCTATTCAACTGTATTTTATCCCAAATTCTAGGTCGCGACTCATCTTCATCTTCTTCTTCTTCTTCTTCAGCGAAAAGGGTCAGGTTTTCAAGCTCATCCTTTTACCCTTTTGATCCCAAATTCTGTAAATTGAATCGAAAAATCGTCATGGGCAAGAATGATTTTCTGACCCCGAAAGCGATCGCGAATCGGATCAAAGCCAAGGGTCTGCAGAAGCTCCGATGGTATTGCCAGATGTGCCAGAAGCAATGTCGGGACGAGAACGGATTCAAGTGTCACTGTATGAGCGAAGGCCACCAGCGCCAGATGCAGGTCTTCGGCCAAAACCCCAACCGCATCGTCGACGGCTACTCTGAGGAGTTCGAGAGCGGCTTCCTCGAGCCCATGAAGCGAAGCCACCGCTTCAGTCGCATCGCCGCCACCGTCGTCTACAACGAGATCATCCACGAGCGCCACCACGTCCACATGAATTCCACCCAGTGGGCGACCCTCACCGAGTTCATCAAGCACCTGGGTCGCACCGGCAAGTGCAAGGTCGACGAGACCCCCAAAGGGTGGTTCATCACCTACATCGATCGAGATTCGGAGACCCTTTTCAAGGAGAAGCAGAAGAATAAGAGACTCAGAGCGGATATGGTTGACGAGGAGAAGCAGGAGAGGGCAATCCAGAAGCAGATTGAGAAAGCTGAGCAGTTGATGCCGTCAGGTAGCGGGTCTGCAGACCTTGTGGATGCCGAGGCTGAGGCTGATAAGAAATTGAAATTAGACAACGGGGTCAAGATTGGTTTTGCACTTGGGTCCTCTGCTAAACCAGTCCTTAAAGAGAAAGGGGAGAGCTCAAGAGCTGTGTTTGAAGAGGCTGAGACTGTGAAGACTGAGAAAGCCAAGACAGCCTCTGGTGCCAAAAATGGTAGCAATGGAAGATCTGGATTGGAAGAGCTGATGAAAGAGGAAGAGAAGGTGAAGGAGAGGGTTAACAGAAAGGATTATTGGCTCTGTGAGGGGATAGTTGTGAAGGTCATGAGCAAAGCCTTGGTGCAGAAAGGGTATTATAAGCAAAAAGGGGTAGTGAAGAAAGTGATTGACAAGTATGTTGGGGAAATTGAAATGCTCGAGAGCAAGCACTTGCTTAGAGTTGATCAAGAAGAGCTCGAAACCGTGATTCCACAAATTGGGGGTTTGGTGAGGATTGTCAATGGTGCTTATCGAGGATCCAATGCTAGGTTGCTGGCTGTGAACACAGATAAGTTTTGTGCAAAAGTGCAGATAGAAAAGGGTGTCTATGATGGTAGAGTGCTTCAGGCTGTTGAGTACGAAGATATTTGCAAAATTGCTCAGTGAGTTTGAGAACAGATATGTATCCCTGTTTCTCAATAGATCCAGAGTTTCTTTCTGTAGTTCTCTTGGAGTCTCATGTCAAGTTCTGGATTTTTCTCTATGATACTCAGATGTTATGGTAATTTCCTTGAAACAAAATTGTATCGTTTTTCTGAATTTATATTATCATTTGGGTTTCAAGTTGTTCAAATGGGTTTCTTGTTTCAAAGTGCATTTGTGAGAAACAGCTGAAAAACAATATCATGATGTGCTAAAGTTCTGATCTTGAGCAAGTTCCTAGCTGGAACTTAGCAAAATAATAAGAGTATACAGCTGAAGGAATGTGGCTGCCCCGAGCTTTATTTGGAATTGTATACAGCTCAAGTTTATTTGGAATTGTATGTCATGCGATGATCTGCTATCTGAGTGTTCATGTTAAATGAAAGATGAAATGAGGTCCATCTTTGGTTTGTCCTATGTACATTGTAAATTTATATGTTTCGTTGCCAATCAAAAAAAATTGCAGGCTTCAGTAGCTGATCCGTAGGAGGCAGTTCAGAAGTAAAGTAAGTTATATTGTGATTATTACTGGACTTTCTGCATTTTGAGGATTATATTGTGCTCATTACTGGACTTTCTCCATTTGGGTTGCTTTGTGAACTCACAAATTTCTGTTGATCTGTGTATAAGAAACACTGGGTTTAGGAGTTCTAATTTCAGTAAGTTATAGTTGGTTTGCTTTAAACGTGTTTTAGGCATATAATATAATGCAATCTACATCAGTCCTTATATTTGGGTATAATAACCAGACATAGGTGGTTTTACAGTTGTGTATGTTTTACATGCACACAGATCTTATGTATGCAAACATTTACGCGAATAAGACTATAAGTAACCATTTTTCTTTGTTTATATCTTGATATAGAGAAGCAAAAGTGGAAGCTGAACCCGGGGATGTATCCAATAGACCCGGACAACATGTATGCAGTAGAGTTCCCCGTGTTCTCAACTACTTCCAGGTGGAGATGCTCTTAGTTCTTACTTTAATTAGGTGAAGATCCACTATAATATTATATCTCTGACACCTTCTATTCATTATTTTACCACCTTGTTCAACTTTCCATATTGCTCCTCTCCTTTATTAATTAATTAAATCATTGTTTCTGTGGTTATCGCCTGTTTAGCTCCCATGGTTTTTCACATGCTTGACTTTGTTCTTCTTCACAACTTGTAAAACAAACTCTTCATCATACTCATACTAGTTACACAAAATTTGATTATGTCATGAGAATTAGCAAATGTCCAAATACGACCAAGCCGTGGTAGGCGCATCCACCACAAAATTCAAAGCCAACTTGATTAGATAACATGTTTTGTAACCTAACTCTATAAATAGCACCAACTTCACTTCTAAAATCGTACTCAAAACTCATAGAGCCATCGAATCTCCTCAGAAAGCACATTTTCTTTTGCCTTAATGGTTTATCCGTCTATATTGGGAGCAATTGTTGCTACTTTGCTAGTTTTGGCGTTGCTGCGTAGATCAAGACCGAAGAAGAAAGCTAGAGCTGCAACGGATGCTAAAGAAAGAGACGTGAATGCATCAGAAAATGGGCAATGCCTTAATGAGATGGCATGTCCTGACATAATCATAGTTGGTGCTGGAGTTGCTGGCGCTGCTCTTGCTTACGCTCTCGGGAAGGTGATAAATTATATTGGTTTTGTATACACGTGTATGATATAAACTCTAGTTAGGTTTGTTCACTTGAGTTGGTCTGGTGATTAGAGAGCTACCTCTCTTTGAGGAGGTCCGAACCGAGCGAGTACATTTGTTTGGGTGGAAGTTAGGTCGTGATAGAGTAAGATTTCCTTGTTTTCTTGCTGACAAAACAAATATCTCATTAGGTTCGCCTCTTGATTGACCTGCTGATTAAAGCGATCTCTCACCTCCTTGAGAAGGTCCAACCCAGTCTACAACTGCTTAGGTGGAAGTTAGATTACAATAGAATAGGGTTTCTCTCTTTTTTTACGTGCAAAAGAAAGGAAACCTCATTAGGTTCTCCCACTTGGGTTGACCTGGTGATTAGAGCGATCTCCCGCCTCCTCGAGGAGGTACGAACACAATGAGTACATCTATTTGGGTGAAAGTTAAGTTATGGTAGAATAACATTTGCTTGTTTTCTTGTTGATAAAAGAAAACCTCGTTAGGTTCGTCTACTTGAGTTGATCATTGGGTTCTTCCAAACCCAATGAGTTGGGTGGAAGTTAGGCTATGATATATTAAGATTTCTCTGTTTTCTTGCTGATAAAAAAAAACTCGTTAGGTTCTTAAGTCTTAACGTTGTAGTCCTATTGCAGGATGGACGTAAGGTTCGTGTCATTGAAAGGGACTTAACCGAACCAGACAGGATTGTTGGCGAGCTTCTACAACCAGGAGGCTACATGAAATTAATGGAGCTGGGGCTTGAAGGTAAAACAAAGGTTTTATGTATAACAAAGCGTCACTTATATTTGTGAACAAAATGTAAGAGTTACATACTTAAATATGTTGTTGCAGATTGTGCAGAGGAGATCGATGCTGCACGAGTTGTGGGATACGCTCTCTACAAGGATGGTAAGAGTGTTAAACTACCTTATCCTTTGGAAAACTTACATTCGGATGTCGCCGGTAGAGGCTTCTCTTCCCCTCTCCTAAAACCTTTCCCCTCATCCCGATTCCTTTCCTTCTCTTCCCCTTCTCTGTTCATCAACCCTTTCTCTACCTCCGGCTTGATTAGCGTCTTCTCCGCAGAGAGTTGCCCTCGGGGTTTCAGATTGTGACGTCGCTTGTCAGATCTGAAGCATCTTGGACTGGATCTACCTTTTGCCTTGCTCGGGGCTTTTGGGTCTTATTCAGATTCACGTTT
>JAYMSV010000470.1:0-16914 GCA_036897745.1 Erodium moschatum
ATACACCGGTCTGGAGGGACCTGAGATTACTCGTTCCCGAGCCTCCTCATTCCACTGGATGTTTACTCAAGTACCTAGCGTTCTCAATCTCATGGGTCTCCTTAACGTGACCGACGAGCATTTGGGGCGCCATAGCTCTATCCGAGTTGAGCTGAGAAAGTTTTTCAGTGTTCTTGTAGAGCATCGATCAATAAAAAAAATGATAGATCACATAAGCTGTTCATTAGTTATCCAGTGTATCTACTCTTTTTGTTAGATGATGGTGTTGATCAAGACCGTAGGTCTGGTCTACATTATGATCAAACGACGTTTGACAAATAATCGAACGGTGGTGATGTATGTGATGATATCTTCTACGTTTACGGTGATACATAACCCGATGGCGCGAGTGACCCCAACGAACTTTTGTCTTCCGAGATTGCCCCTACCGATCAGTGATATTACATCTATAACCTCTGTAAAGCCCGAAACCTCAGCCCCGACCATCGAAGAAGAAACCATCTGTACGGCTCCGCTCTCCGTCGCCGCCGGTTCGCCGCTCCCGTCGCCGGAAGTTGAGGACGAGTAAGTATTTTTCATCACTTGTACGACATCGGATGTGTATTTTCATGAAATGGTTGAACGGGTGTTGATTTCGGTTTAGAGGTTCTAGGTTTTTTCTGCAGATCATCTATGGAAAGTATGTGTTTATTCAAATTTCATGAAAAATGTGAGCTAGTTATGAAGTGCATTTAAGTTTATTACTTGATATTTTGTAACTCAGATTCAAAAAATTGATTGCAGTTTAGATTTACTGACTCTGAGTTAAGTTCAAACTCATAATCATTGTTTATAGAAAGAAAATTATAATGTTTTTGGCAATGGAGTATATATGATTTCAAAACTGGCTGTGTTGAATTTTGATTCATTTCCATTCCATGATACAATTGGGGTGAGTTCAAAAGGTTTGATTTTGAGGAAGTTTGTGGTAGTGGTGTGTGGAAGGAAGGATATGTGTATGTTTGATTGTTTAAAATCCTATAAGGCCGTCCACAGTGGGATTAGACCGAATCCCAGTCTAATTAGACGAAAAGTAGGGAAAATGTGGGCCCGATTCGTGAGAAAAGGTGGGCCGAAAATATTTTTAAATTATCATATGCCACGTGGAGATTCTCCATAGGAGAATCGGGCGTTAGACCCGAATAGACGGTCGACGAATCCATAGACTCTCTTTACGGTCGAAGCCCACGAATCGTAGGTTTTTGGGCTTTTTCTTAAAAAAGAGCCGATTCGACGCGCAGAAGACCCCACTGTGGATGGTCTAAGGTTAAGTTTATATCTTTGAAAATAGGCACACTTGACCTTGTATTTTATATGGTATGATCAGATGTTTGCGTAAGTGACTTGTATGATACCTTATGAACTGTTAGTAAACAACACCTGTTATTAGTTTACTAAGTGCAATATCTGATCAAATTTTCATACTTTTTCATGAATAAAATAAATCTTCCACACAATTTCATATTGATTAGTGAATGTATCTCTCCTCCTCGTATCCAGGGTTTTGCATTCGCTAAACAATCAGAAATGCAGCTAACTCTTGAGTTCGGGTAATTTTCTATTTCTCTTATCCCCCAGTACTTCTATTTTAATCTCCTATTAGCAGTTTGGTTGGCTGTTCGACAACTGATATTTTTATCGAATCTCTTCAATGTTTGTTTGGGTGTTTGGCTTCAATAGAGTTGCTTGAACTCTGTGCGCAGAGGATTTTCTTGACAAACAAAAGCAGTTTTTTGGTGCAATGTAGACTTACACGGTAGATAGCGGGGGAATCCTAACCTATCCTAATCTTCATAACCTAACCCCCATCTACACCTGCTCCCAAGTAGATGTACCCAATGGGGTTTGAACCTCTAACCTCACGAGGTTGAGAGAGCTCTCTGACCACCCGGCCAACCCAAGTGGTCCAGTGTTGCTAGTTGTAACACACAACAGAGCCATGATTATCGGAAAAGATGCAGCTTTTTATCGAAAACATGTGACAGATCTCTGATCTATGATCTGGAATTTAGTTCTCTGTCAACCCAATTATATCATCTAATTCTAAGCAGTGGACTTCAATATTCGCCTTCAAAATATTGTTTGACCGAGTTTTTGCAAACATGGTTTGTTCTTTTATTCTCTCCCTACTTCATCCCTATCTAAATGGATCTGTTGTATTGATTTCTTGTTCTAGTGGTGGTCTAGAGCTGCTCTGTGACTCGGTAAAAATCCACAAAGTCCATGTCAAGCAGCAACAGGAAGCAGAGAAGGTAAGCTCGTGTCAACCGATATATAGCATGGGGTGAAGTGGTTTTCGAGTCTCATAACGATTTTTTCTTGATTTGCAGTTAACAATGAAAGATTTGCTGGCTTGGGTTCGTACCAATTTGATCAAAGAGAGGCCTGAAATGTTCATGAAAGGAGATACAGTGTGAGTACATGTTCTGAAACCTCCTTCAACCATGATTTTTAATGGGGTTTAAATATAAAAATAAATTTAAAGTTCTGCATATATACATTTCATGTCATGAACAGTCCGGATTAGTTCTTAGTTTCTATTATAGGTTATGGCTTTCAACTGATTGTATATTTTGTTTCCCGATCATATCGAGGTTTCTCTGTCATGCAGGAGGCCCGGTGTTCTGGTCCTCGTAAACGACTGTGATTGGGAACTGAGTGGCCAGCTTGAGACTGTCCTTGAGGAGAAGGATGTGGTAGTTTTTATATCTACCTTACATGGTGGCTAAGTTTGTAAGGTTTTAGTACCATTAAAGTGTAATGGAAATATGTGCTATTAATCCATAAGGGAACTATAGGGATCACTGGCTGGTGGATCCTTCAAATCAAAAGCTTGTAGCCAATCTCTGATATCATAGACAATTCGTTCAAAAATAGTATAATTAGTATTCAAAATGTTCTTTTATTAATTGTGCATCGAAACGACAAAAAGACCAACTTGAAACAGTATAAGAGCATCCACAACGTTGGCTAGGAGCTGGTGGCAGTAGGGATTCGTCGGCTGGGAAGTGGTTGGGAGGCCGCTGGCAGGGAGGGTCGACTGGGAGCTCGAAGCGGGAGAACTAGGGATCAGTTTATTATTATTTTAGAACTATAATACGATTTTTCGGTCTGACTTTTGAATAAAAAATTGTTTAGAAAAGTGCATGTTTTACAGATACAAACTGAATTTTTTTCAAATGATATACATGCAATTTGAAGAAATGCTTTATAAAACTTCGTTAAATTTAATGTTTTTACGGAAATTGTACTGTTCTGTTGAAAAATGATCAAACTAAAATCCTGATGTTTAATTTTGGATAATTAGTTCAGACGGACTTATTAAAAGACCTAGAGCCATAAGGATTATAAGCACATACATTGAAAACACAACTAATTTTCCAAAAAATATTCAACATAATCTCTGATCATGATTCATAAGTAGAAACAAAACTTCGATAAAACACATGTAATTCAACTCAAAAAGATAAAGCTACGAATGCAAAGGACTTCTTCACTTCTTGGACTTCTTTGCAACAACCCTGCATAAACCGAACAGTTAATTCCCGTAGGGTCAACTTAATCACATACACATTTCAAAACAAGAGTAAACAGAAGAATTCTTACTCGGTTGGCTGTGGAGCAGGTGCAGCAACCTTCTCTCCTGGGCCCTGTTATTAGAAAAATTAGCCACGTTAAAACCGATATACAATGCCAGACTTTCACTAATTGAGGGAAAAGAAGTGAATTGTATCTTACTTGAGCCAAACGTTCTTCCCTCCTGGCCATCTTCCTCTCTCGGCTTGCCTTGTTCTTGGCACGCTTGGCCTCGAATTGATCAGACAGGGTCTTCTCTCTTGCCTTCTCGGCCTTGGTCTTGTGGATACTCTCCATCAGGACACGCTTGTTCTTGAACACATTACCCTTCACCTTCATGTACATGTCATGATACATGTGCTTGTCGATCTTCTTTGACTCACGGTACTTACGGAGCAAGCGTCTGAGGACACGCATCCTCCTCATCCAGAGGATCTTTGTTGGGAGCCTAGCCTCCCTGGTACCCTTGCGCTTACCTGATTAAGAAAGAAAAATTATTGTGTTAATTAAAAAATTAAGAACGTAATGACGAAAAAAAGATTGACATATACAAATAGTTGTAATATAAGTGCGATTAGAAGACAACAAACTACAAACTATCCACCATTTTACTAAATTAACAGCAAAAATAATGCACAATGAGGCCCAAACTACAATGATATTGAATAATCAATTAGAAAATTGTATTAGAATGTGACTTATTTCTTTTAGGTATTTTTGAAGGTAAGACGCAAAGTTGAAAACAAGAGTGGGAAATATATGAATAAATAGCTATTCTCACACTCGAAGATTCAGATCATTAGTAATAGAAATCGAAAATGATTGATTCGGCAGGATTAGTGCACAACTTAGGTTATATACTTGTAAGAAAATGGGGTAACTTCATTAACATCCTTTAACCTTTGTTTCTCAAATGCACACTAAGTGGGTGAGGAGTTATCAGTAACACACTGTTACCTTCCGTTTATCATCAAAAACACCAGGATTTGGGTAATTTTGTTTCAATAATACACTGATAAATGAGAAGGATGACTGTGTTCCTGATAAAACAATCCCCTTTTCTATGTAAATCAGGGTGTTTTAGATAGCAAAAGATCAAAATGGCTATGTAAATAACATTATCCCAATGAAATACACATCAGCAACTCATGAGTATGAGATCATACCATAGCCAGAGTGACGACCCTTCCTCTTGGCCTCCTTCATTCTACGGGCACGAGATCGAGAATGGATCTTTGTTGGCTTCCTGATGATGAAACCATCCTTCACCAGCTTTCTGATATTTTGCCCTGCAACAAGTAATCATTACATAAACAAGGTGACAATACAACAAGAAATACCCCAAAAAATAATAACATTTAGAAACCCAATAGATTAATTGCTATAGGCAATATGCTGAGTTAAAGTAAAATGTGAACATCTAAATACAATCGACACCAACTTCTAAACAGTCTCTAAAAGGTAAAGCTAAATTATGGAGCTCTACAAACTGAGAATCATACAAAGGCCTTATGATTAAAAATAAAAACTTGCTATACAGCAATTTAAGAGTTCCTTGACAAACATGTTTGTGAATACACAATTAACTAACCATAAAAGATCAATGCTGTTGTTCTTGCAACCCGAAATTAAGAAAAAACACATTTTACTTATCAACACACTGATTAAGCATCTTATGACTTATGTTTGTTAAGGTTACAAACCATAAATCCAGTAAATAAATAGCAGGAAACCCAGATTTCTTATGACAAATACATTCATATTCAATACTCGTACTAACATTAAAAAAACAATTTTTTTTTATGATCCTTGCCATTTTCATTCATATAGAACACAACCCATAAAATATTTAAGCACGAATTCGATTACATGAAGCCAAAACCACAGATTATCTCCATACAAGACATATTGAGAGAGAAGAGCGAGCTTACTGGAATTGGCCATGGAGATCTCGTTGACTTCATTGGGGTCGAGCCAGCCCTTCCCTTCCCCGCCCTTGGGGGCGCTAGGGGGGAGCCTCTTCTGGAGCTTGAGCGTAACCATGGCTTCTTCTCCTCTTCCCGGCCGATCTCTCAGCGCTGTGTGGCTGAAACAGAGTTTTGCGGATAGAAATGAAAGGAGCTTTTATAGCTGAGACGTTTAGGGTTTCTTTCTCTCTTGCTGAGGGTAATTGGGTTGGGCCGACCCGACTCACATGAAGTGATGGGCCTCGGCCCACTGAGCACATGTTTTTGTGTGGGCCTCCTGATGATTGATTTTTGAGCCTAATGAAATCACATGCTGGTTTGGTGTTAGGCTATCCACAATGGGTCTGATGCGCGTCGAGTCAGCGTCGAATCGAACTAAAAAAAGGGTCTTGGTCCGAATCTGTGAAAAAATGGGATTCGACGTCTATGGATTCCTCGAATCGGGTCGAAAATTCAATTAAACCCATGAATCGGGTCTAATGTCATCAACTTTTTCTAAAAAGTAGCTCAATTAGACCGGGATTAGATCGATTCAGTCTAATACCGGAATTATACCGATTCAGTCTACTCCC
The DNA here is from genome assembly GCA_036897745.1 of Erodium moschatum. Lineage (NCBI taxonomy): Eukaryota > Viridiplantae > Streptophyta > Magnoliopsida > Geraniales > Geraniaceae > Erodium > Erodium moschatum. The sequence continues at coordinate 6,155 of JAYMSV010000470.1, forward strand.
ACTGTGGATAGTCTTATGCTTTCCATAGCAAAAAAATGGATGATTGCAATAAAAAAATGTATCTTGGATGATTAGACAAAGATAGGTATTTTTCTATTATAACGGTTAAAAAGTGTCTTGAAATTGTTAGTTCGTTTCAAAATAACGATTTTATCTTTAAAAAGTTAAATTTTAAAAATAACAAATGAAGAAAAGAAATCCAAACTTTTGTTCAACATTTTCCTGCTCTTTGTGCATTTTTTACTTTTTACTTTTGAAGTTAGGTAAAATCATCATTTTGCCACATAATGCAACAAAAAAGACAAGTTTATTCCTTTTTTTTTTAACAATTATCAAAGAAGAATAAATATCCAAAAATATATAGCATAATAAAAGTAGCATGAGAACTACTAAAATGCCACCAAATTAGTCATATAATTCAGATGAGTGAAGTCAATTAACCAAGTTCTTAAACACCTTATTCCAAAAGTTACAAAAAAGAAGAAAAGAATCAAACACTTTGTTCTACTTAAATACTATATTGCAGCAAATAAAACTCCAAAAACACTGAAACTGATGAACACAATCTGATTGTGAACTTCCAAAGAGAGAACAAAAAGGAGCAAAATAGATGGTGAACAGTTGGTTTGCAGAGGTAAATCAGATCTTCTCCTTCCCTTTTCTGGCTTTCTCTAATTCAGCCTCAGCCTGTGTCAACTGTAGTCTTATATTTTCCACTTTCCGCTCTAGTGATTCGATCGAACCTTTGCTGGAGGAAGATTCATGCGGCTTCAAGAAAGAAGATGAGAATGCTTTCAGAGCTTCGACTCCAGTTACCTGTCATACATCATCCACATTTGGCTGGTCAGAAGGAGAATGCATAAATCGAGAATTTGAATAAGGAATCGAACTCGATGAAGTCCATAGACGGGCTGAAAGGTTTCTCCTCCTGATTTTTTCTTCGGTTTTAGCTCTACCATCAATGTTGGGTGTGAAATGGTGAAAATACCCTTATCATTTATTGGGATGATTACAAAAAAGTACCCTGAGGTATTTAATTTGCAACTTGTAGCCCTCGTCTTTTGTAATTGCAAAAAAGTGCCATGAAGTTGTCTTTTGATTGCACTTCGCACAAATTTGTTTTGAAATTTCAATTTTACCCTTGGAAAATTAGATTTTAAAAATAGTAATCAAAGAACAAAATATTCAATTATTCATATCCTTCAAAATTTCTTATTTGTTTGTTGTATGGTATGAAGAGGAAGAAAATTAAGGTATCTGAAAATTTGGATTTGTTGTTTTTTATTTATTACGTTTTAAATCTAAATTGTAAGGGTAAATCGTCATTTTGATACAAATTGCAATAAAAAGACAAGTTCGTGATACTTTTTTGCAATTATGAAAGAAAGGGCTACAAGTTACAAAAAATGAATACCTCAGGGTACTTTTTTTACAATATCCCTTATTTATTTTTACATGAGGGTATTTTTGTCATTTCATGCCAAATCATTGAACCATACAATGATATATACTTGAAATGAAGGGTCATCTCCAAGATAGAACTTGAATGAAAATTATGTTAGGGCCATGTAAGTGTTTACCTCTTCAGGCAGCAACGGTAGCTTAGTGATATGAAAGTCATCATACAACATATAGAACTGATCAAGATACTTCTGTTGCATCTTCATTCTTGCTTTGAGTAACTTGGATTCAACATCTGCAACAATACAGAACAAAAAAGTGGTAGCTTTTGTACAATCCAAGGCAACAAAACCAGATGCGGGGAACGAATACATGAATCAAAGACATAGTTACACACCTTCATCATCGAAAATTACTTGGTTGATGATGATATTGTGTGTGTCGATCTCGAACTTGGTGAGTTCTTGTACCAACCTCTCTGTTTCGTAGAGAGAGAGGAACTCCGGAATGCAAACACAGATAAATGTTGTCATGTCCTGTGAACGGGAAAATGTGATTGGATTAATGAATGGTTTAAAGATTTTTTTCAAAAAAAATAAGGCCATATGGGTATTTTCGTCGTTTCACACCACAAAAGTTTTGAGTGACCGTCTTCTGAAACTTAATGGTAGCTGAGTAAGATTATCACTATTTATAACAAGGGTAAATTGTATAAAATGACCGCCTCTAGAAGACCTTTGGCCAAAAGTGACCGTGAACTAAATATCGTGGTGATTTGCGACCGTGTAATTTATTTATTTTTACAGAGCACGATATTTAATTCAGTTATGACAATGCTCCGTGAAAAAAAAATACACAGTCACAAATTGACACGATATTCAGTTCACGGTCACTTTTTGCCAAAGGTCTTACAAAAACACTCAATTTATGCATCTTCCGTTGTAACAATGTTACTATATGTGATTCTTTTGCATGCAAATGAACATTTAGACAGAAATATATAATACACATACAAAGTCAAAATATTTAGGTTTTGTCCTCATCTAGATCCTTTCGAGTACGCAGCATCAGAAACAAGATATTGTAAACGAATTGTATTTGTTCTATAAAAAAGGGGCATGTGACAAAAATAAACAGCAAGGGAACTTACCGGGTCTTTGAATTGCATGTTAACTTTTTCAATAATCTCTTTCATGCCCTCAAGCCTTCCCAAAATTGCATCCTCGCCAAATTCATCATCAGCTCCAAAGAGACGTGTCATCTGCCAAGAATGCACCGGGAAATAACTTAACCATAGTAATAGTTGACAACGCTAGTGTAAGCCGAATCCTTAGACACAGTTCTTGCTGTGAAGAGGATGTTTAGGTAGCAGATTGAACTTCAAGGTACCACATGCAACCTAGACTTCATTTCTCTATCCGATAAAAGAAAGGAATAATTGCAAAAACTTGCGGTGAATTATGCACGTTTTACAGATACTATCAGTGAACAATTTTTTTCCTGCAAAAAACATCCCCCAACTATTTTCCGTCTGCAAAACCGTTATCTTTTGGAAATGTCAAATTAGTCATGTGACAGTCACACGACTTCAATTTTTTGGAAATTACAGTTTTTCCCTCGACATTATACGTGTTTTGCAATTTCTAACCCTCGTGTGTACGTGTTTTGCAATTTGAACCCTTATTTATACACTTTTGCACGGTTACTTTCAACTTTTTGCAAACAACAAAAAAGAACCCGTTAGTGGATTTGCAAACGAAAAATAGTTGGGGGATACCATTTGCAAAAAAAAAAATAGTTCACCTATGGTATTTGGAAAAACCACATAATTTGCCGCAAGATTTTGCAATTATCCCTAAAAGAAATATGTAATAGGATAGGAGGAAGAGAAGGCATTCCCACCACACATCAAGGTAAAAAGATTCAGGTTCTTTTCACAACTCTTAAGATCATAGGTAATAAGATATTCTTTCCCTTTTTGTGTTTATGCATGACCATTTCTCAAAGAAACTTGGAGATTGAGTTGGAAATCCTACACTGACCTAGTCTAATTCTTAACCTAACCTCCACCCACACCTGCTCCCAAGTAGATGTATCCACTGGGATTTCGAACCTTTGACATCAAGGAGGTGAGAGAGCTCTCTGACCACTAGGCCCACCCAAGTGAGCAACTATACCCTACACGACGCAGTAGCATACCTGGCTCAGCAAGCCACCAAATTTATTTTTCAAAGACATGATTTTCTCAAGCCCCTTCTCTAAGGTTGCTGGAAATTGCAACAGGCGCAGCGTGTGGCCAGTTGGTGCCGTATCAAATACAATAACCGAGTAATCCATTGTTTGCACCAATCTGCAAGAAAACGGATTGTGCAAAAGAAACAATTAATATATATTAAAATATAGGGGTAACTTTATTAACATGCCTTTGGCGACCTTTGATTCTCAGTACACACGGTAAAGTTGATGAATTATCAGTAACACACTGTCACCTTTCGTTATCATCAAAACCCCATAGATTCCATTAATTTTGTTCCAAAAACCACTTGTAAATGAGAAAGGTGACAGTGTGTTCCAGATTAGCCATCACCTATTCAGTGGGGTGATTTTGGAACAAGTTAATGGAATTCGAGAGTTTTTGTATTTATGAGAAATCTGACGGTGTGTTACTGCTAATAAGCCACCACCTATAAGGGATGTTTTTAAAAATCAAAGGTCTTGAGGGAGTGTGAATAACATTTTCCCTGATAAATAAGTACAGTATGCAATAAAGTTAGCATGAAGCTTACTTTAACATCTCTGCAGAGCTCTTGGCCTCGCCGATTCCAGGAATAGCATTTCCCAATTCTGAGATCAAACTATCCATTCCATCTGAGGCCATGTCTTCATGTTCCACATTAGGATCCACCTCCTATAAAGAATAATGAGAATAAGATTATCTATTACTAAAAAAAAGATGCCAAACCAGATTACCGTTGCACTTCAGACACAGAACTTGCACTGACACATCAATCAAAAATCTACCGAATGCTCCAAAAACCAATATCCCCTAAACTCAATTAAAACAGATAACAAATCAAAGAGAAAACAGAATATTCCAAACTTAATAAACAAAAGGAGAAGAAACGGAAAGAAATCCCTTGCAAAATATTAGAGCAGCAAAAATATGGACGTTTCCTTCACAGAAAGCCCAATTTAGACTAAAAATTCACAAACTCACAATCAATGAACCAATGAATCCAAAATCACAAGTATTTGTTGAAATGTGCAAAACATTAGAGCAGCATGATAATAATATTGGATATTTCCTTCATAAAAACCCCAATTTAGACTGAAAAATCACGAATTCACAATCAATAAATAGATGAATCCAAAATCACAAGCATTTAACATAGGATACTTCCTTCATAAAAACCCCAATTTACACCGAAAATTCATAAATTCACAACCAATGAATAGAAAATCACAAGCATTTGGTAAAAATCTCAACTGACGAACCCATTGCATTCCCCAAATCCACAGAAAAGCAATTGGAAGAACACAAATTGCAACTGTTGAAATGTGCAAAACATTAGAGCAGCATACTATTGGATATTTCCTTCACAAAAACCTCAATCTAGACCGAAAATTCACAATATCACAATCCATAAATCGACCAATCCAAAATCACAAGAATTTGGTGAAATCTCAATTGACTAGCTCACTGCATTCCTCAACTCCACAGAAAAGCAATTGGAAGAGCACAAATCGCAATCGACAAAGGAGCCGGTCAGAATCCGTACCATGGCGAAGAGATTGTTGAATCCATTGACGAGGGAAGGGGATTTAGTGAACCGCTGCTGAAACGCATCGCTGAGATTGTGAGCCGGGTCGGTGGAGATGATCAAGACAGTGGGTCGAACCCTAGCGAGAAGGATGGAGATGATGGAGCTGCATGTGGTTTTGCCAACACCGCCTTTGCCGCCGACGAAGACCCACTTGAGGCCGTCTTGCTCCAGTATGTTCTGCAAGCTCCCTTCCGGCAATTCTTCCGCCATTTTTACTCGATGAAGCTCCTGAATCTGAACCTGCGGCCGTTTGCTTCTCTCTCAATCTCTCCCGAATAGCTTCGCGGCCCAGAAATCTAGAGGCTGATGGGTTCTGAATCTGAGGTTCAATTTCAAATTTTGGTGATTGAACTCGAAGAATCGCGAGTTGGAGAAGTTTCGAAACGGAGCTCCTTGTGTGGTTCTGACGGCCACCTATGGTGTATGACTCTATGGTTTTATTCCGTTTTTCAGTTTTTAGAAGTAAATGTGAAGAAATTGAAGATCTATTATATATATCACTTGAATTTTGGACAAACTCAATTTTTAATTAAGATTGAATTAAAGTTGTACTTATTATATTTTAATAAATGATACGAATCGATATCAAATTTATTGATATACATAATTTGGATATATGTCCTAAGATCCAGATTATAGTCGGGGAGCCCCGTAACTTGGTGTATCAGCGCTCAGGAACGCAAAAACCATGACCGTTTCCTATCGAAACTGACAACTTTAGTAATACATATAAAAATATCATATCAACGACGACTGTTTCAGGTGCTTCTATCTCTTCTCATGTCTTGATTCGGGCGGGACCTGTGGTGTCTTAGATGTTCGACGATCACAGTAAGTACACCTCATTGGATTAAGTGTGTCGGGTACCTGAGGAGGGATCCAGGAGAAGGAGGAGGCTCTGGACCGAGAAATCTCATGTCCCTCATGACCGGGGGACGGTTCCTCACTAGTATCTCGGAGGTCCTGGGACTCATTGGACTTGACGAAGTTGCGTATTGGATAACTACGGTATCATGTTTTGCTCCATCAACATCATCAATCATGTCGGTTTTACATCCGAATTTTTTCTAGCCAGTTCTCAGTTAAGTCAACCACCTGGCTCGACTATAAACAAATGGGCAATTAAGAGCATATACATCGCTCACACCATATCCACGCACCAAGAACCAGAATTTTCTGGTTCTTGGTTCGTGGTGCGTACGATGTGGAGGTCGTGGTTCGCGCACCATTGAACCAGAACCGGGTAAGTATGGAGCGGACTGCGGACCACGGATCAGAAACCTGAACCGTGGTTCGCTGGTCCGTGGTTCGACGCTGGCCAATCACAAGATGCCACGTGGCACGACAAAGGTAAAAAAATCGAAACGACTAGTTTTTTTAATAAATAAACTACATACAAAAAATAAACCTACACCACATATAAATAACTTTCCCCCATTCATCCAATCCACATCATTTTTCTCTAAATTCTCTCTTGTGTCGATCAAAAATGTTCGACAACAAGACTAAAATATTATCCATTTTAATTAATTATTTTTTTATTAATTAGTTTTGCATTTTAGTTCATTAATTAATTTATTAATTAGTTTTATCATTTTTTTTTCATTTTTATCTAGTATTTACTTGTTTAAATATGAATTTAACAAATTCAGCAAAAACATAATTAATTATCCAGTCAGCATCCATTCAGCACTTCTGCAAACCATGGTTCCCAATTTCCCATACCTGGTTCGCACTGCAAACCATTCAAATTCTGGTTCCCGGTCCTCGGTTCGTTGCAATGTACATGCTCTAACAAAACATAAGAGTATAATCCAAAATTGCTTGCCAATAAAATTTTGGTGACCAACTTTGGTGCTAGTATTATCGTGAGAGTCATACTTACTCCAGGAATACACACATATGATAGAACGGGAGGCTTGACTTGTCCCTCCTGATAAAAATTAGTGAGGTACAATCGTCTTGTCAACAAAAACCCTAAAATCATCTTGTGTTCAAACGTTACTAGCTGAGTGACGACAACCTGAGATATCCGATGGATGATTGGGTAACATGCATTGTTCATCCTTCCATGTTAAACTTGTTTGGTGCAATTGGACTATACCCCGTCCTGGATAAAATCTGTTGTTTTTCTCCCTCGAATAGATGTGAAGGACTCGGGAGTTAAATCTGTGTTGAAAACCGTCCGACTTGATAGAAATCGAAATGATACCTGGTGGGGCCAGCTTTACCTTGGGCGTAGGGAATGGGAAGTATCATCCTAGTCACCCGCCCATCAAGCCTTTAATCGGATAGGCGGGGGTGACTTCTGGCCATCGCCAATTACACCTTTACCATAAAAAAAGTTTAGGTGTGCCGACATCAAACTTATAGCGAACCCCCTGACAATTTCGATACGTGAACTCACCCAACGGTTCCAATCGTCATGAAAGTGATTGATGACTTGAAGCCAACCTAAATCACAATTCTTTCCTCTGTAATAATTTGCTCGAACCGTAGCAAGCATAATATAACTATTAATCTCATATGTGCGCCAATTATGTGAGACGGTAAGTAGTGTAGCTTTGGGATTGTATATTGTTCACGGTTTTGTACCTAGGATGATGCTTACCGCTCTTCATGGAAAGAATATATGATTTTTTATGCTCTCATTGGTCTTCACCATCTGTTATGTTGCCTTCAGTATGGAAACAAAAAGCCGCACCATCATGTTATCAAAACACCAACCCGAAAGTGAATTGTCTCTGTTTTGTTGCTCAAGTCGCTGCCTTCAAAGTCGTTGCCGCCTCAAGTTAATGGAAAACCCTAACTGTCACGAGAGAGAAACGAGGTTCTAATGCTGCTGTAACAGAACAGGACATCGAACTGCCATGGTATCGAAAAATCGCTCCAATGCTACCACGAGAAGCTGCGTCATTGCGACCACAACACCATGACGTTAATAAGCCGCACTACGATGGAAAGAAGGTACCATGTTATACGTACGATCTCCAAATGGTTGAACCCTAGTTGCCAGCCACCTCTTTACTTCCTTGATCCTACTCCATCCTATTGTTCGCGCCACCATGACCGCAAGAAACCGCTTATACGCGGCCAAGAGGAACCATACCACCTTAGCTATGAGGAACCATAAAGTTGTAACACCGAGGAGCCTCCCCACCATTGTAACACACGACCCCAGCTGCGACAAAAGTGTTAGAATATAAAACTATAATTGGATCTTCAACTATCAGCTTAAGCTTTTAGTTGAGTTGGTTCTCTAATATGGTATCAGAGCTTGTTACCTCACGGACCCGGGTTCAATCTCCACTCTCTACAAAAAAATCTTATTTATTCTCAATTTATCAAATTTGCCCCAAATGTGCTAGCCCTTATCTCTCTTCTCAAATGAGCTCATTTCCTCTTCTAATTAATTCACCTACAACTGCAATCACCACTAAAATATCCTCAGAGAAAAACCTTAGTTGGAGTGGCTTAAACTTTCTAATTAAATTGTATAAAAATTTATTAATCACATACACATACTCAAGTTCATGAATTAGACTTGCGAAGTTTTGACGTGGCGATATCGTTAGGCTAGTTAGGTATGCGTATTTTATAATTGTTTAGAGTGTCGGGTGGGGGAGGCACAAGGTTGGTGATAAAAGAAGAAAACATGGTTGACGTTTGTCTGAATCAATAAATATATTAACGTGGAATTGCAGAGCATTGAACAACTCGGTGGCGATGTTGCACCTCAAGGAGCTCATCAGCTTACATTAGCCTTCCATCTTCTTCTTATGCAAAGTACATAATTGTTAGGTGAGGTTTGCTAAGCGGTTTTGTCGTGTCTTATGAGCGAAGAACAATGGAAAGGGTGAGATTCGAGGAGTACCCACTTGTTCATCACAAGACAAGGTCAACCATGTGTTTTTTTTATCAGCTAAGGTCAACCATGTGTTACTCCCTTATTCCTCGTTCTTTTTTCGACTTGATGTTATTACACGACCAATGTTGTAGGGCTTCAAAATCTTACACACACAACCTCAAGACTTTAGAGATCGTCACCAATTTTGCCATTGAAGTTTTCTTTGTACCCAAATCGCCTATTACGTAGAAAAGTAGAGTCAACGGAGTTATATTAGACGTATTAAATGTTTCGTAGGAGAACATACAGAACAAACTACGTGTGGATTTCTAAAATTTTCTTTTTGTGATATTCAGTGTGGGTCAAAAAGGAGCGTCGATTCAAACCTCTAAAGCTGAACCGACCGGACTTCTCAACGTTGTCGACGTTTTTCAACGTCGAATCAGCTCGCAGATTCGAGATCATCAAAGAATCTGTCGATGTTGAGAATTCGCGATAGACTTTGACCGGTGATACATGCGCTGCCACGTGTTACGATTTTGCGCGAGGAAACCGCACAACGACGAGAGTCTGCCACTTGGATGCCAATTGAACAGATTTGATAATTAAAAAAAAAAGAAAAAAAATCAATTTTTGTATCAGATTATTTCTATAAAATAGGCATCGAATATGCACTATTTTTTTCACACCAAGAAGTTTCTTCTGTGCTCTCTCTATAATTATCGTCCACATTTTTTTATCATTCATGGATGGGATCAATGGTGACGAGTTCGACCCGACGCCCTCGACTATGCGATGCTACGGGAGCTGACTCGAGAATCTCGAAATGATTTGTCCGAGTCGTTATGGGTCGCTATGACGGACGCCGAGCAGCGGATGATGAACTTGTCGTCGGTGAAGCATACTAGAAGGTACGTTAACCGAGATCGTGTCTATGCTCATCATCGCCCCATGTCCGGCTACTTCAGAGACACCCCGTTATACGTTTCAAAAATGTTTTGTCGGTGGTTCTATATGTCGAAGGACGTCTTTTTGAAATTTATGGATGATGTCTTCCCTTTTGACGACTTTTTCATGCAAAAAGATGATAGTCAGGTACGCATGGGAGGGTTGTTGCGATGATGACGGTTACGAACGAAAAAAACTCTATTAATGGAGGGAATGACTAGGACCAATTATTAAGAGGTTGAGAGAGTTCTTTCTTCACTCAATTGCAATTATCCTTTAAAAGTATTACTATCAGACTTTATCCATCAAATCATATACGGATTAATAAATAAAAAATTCAACATTCCATAATAAGTTTATTCGTGTGGTTTGGAACTAAACCCATCCACAATGGAATTAGACCGAATCATTCTAATACCGGTTTGATTGGACTACATTTTTGGAAAAATAGTGGACCCCACGAAACAATTAGACCCGATTTGTGGGTCTGTGTTACAATAGGAATAGATCGATTCTCTCTATCCGAGTTTAATGTAATATAAATAATAATAATTAAATAAATAAAAGTCATTATTATGATTAATGAAATTATTAACTTGTATCGTTAATTAACTAATCATAATTTCTATCGGTTAACCCTAGGGCGAAGGTTTTGCGAGTTCTCTGGATTCCTTGGCGACTTCTTCTGGAAAACTATCAAGCAGCGATCGGAGTTTTGATGTAGAGCTCTTACGGGAGAC
>JAYMSV010000471.1:0-16913 GCA_036897745.1 Erodium moschatum
AGGCTTGCGGATCCGGGAAGGGACCGGTAGTATTTCCTCCACCGCCGAATCCCATCAACTCCTCAGTCGCACCTAACCTAGAGGTGCCTCATTCTATTAAGGACTGAGATGACAAGAATCTGGGAGAGGAACACATACTCTAGAGGGCCTTGGATCTTCCAGAGCCACTTCCACACTCTCAGCTTCATCCGGGCTTCGTGGTGGAGGTTCCTGATCTGGGCCCTTTTGTTACCCCTCCAGGTCCCCTGGATATCAGCCCCTCATGCCTACATCGAAAGGTTCCTCCACGTGTGAAGGGTTTCAAAAGATTAAGGGACGTGAAGAATTTGGCTACGGGAAAAGGTACTCCGAGAGATGAACCGCCAAAAGGGACCAGAAAGAGAGCCTTCATCCAGATGAATATTGATCCCCCGGAACCCTTGGATCCCGGTTATCCTTTTTCGACGAAGGCTGGTAAAAAGCCTCGTCGAGAATTATGATTGGCCCTTGGGCTCCTGGGAGGCTGACAATGCCGGTCTCTCACGATCCCTTTGGTTACAATCAAAGGGATCGGGATGGTCGAGGAAACCCTGAGACTGTCCCTCCGATGCATGGCAACCTCTTTCATTGGGATCTAGCTCCGGACCGTCGAGTTATTGGACTTAAATGTCGTGTTTCACGTCTTTTATCAGCCCTGGTAGTTGATCGTAGTTTTTTATTGACCATGTATACCGGAGTACCTGCTACTATACCTAGTGGGACTTCCAGTTTTGCCCTGATTTTTTATCGGGTCCACCCGTTCGTTTGGGTCCTGTATTTAGTTTTTCACTCTAATATACATTATCCCTATCTTCAAAAATAATAAAAAAAATTAATGCAACTTGACAAACTATTATTTTTTTAAGACTATTGTTTTTGGTGTATATTTCATTTGTTTCCGAGTTCTTTTTACCTTATTAGCTTCGAATTTCACGTTCTTCAATAAATATGACTTATCAAATTTCTTACCATTCATATTCCTAAATCTACTTATGTTATTTCTCTCTTTTTGGCTGAAGCCGTTGTAACCACTTCTCTACTAACAATGGAGAAGTAACTCTCAAATCTCCATCCGACATTTTATTTCTAAGCCCTTAGACTCAAAGACTACCAAAGAGATATGATTCTTCTTAAACTTGGCACATACTAAATATTGTTTAAAACTCTAGTCGATCCATCTTAATTCTTTCATAGAACTGAACTTATCCCAATTGTTTCACATACCTCATAATTGCCCAACTTGTAAACCTTCTCATGTTGTTCTTTGAGATCAAATAGTCATTTTTGAGTAGGAGAAGTATGATAGACTCTAACTAGATCCAAAATTCATTCTTTCAAACAAAATGACGACTAGATGATATTGCCAAAGATAGATCTGAGTCAACATTTTCATCTTGAACATATTTCCAACAATCTTTCTAGCAATGTCCCTTGTAATGACATGAGCAGAGCACATTTATCTTTCTGATTTCTTCCTCTCCGTTGACTTGGTGAACCACCTTTCCTCTTGTTTAAAATTTTGACTTGTAAAGCTTTCTATAACTTGTACCTTAGCACATCACATACTAAAGTAACCATTGCCATAAAAAGCTCCACTGACAATGTTGTGTCCAACACCATAAGCATGACCCTTGTGGATATAGACAATATATGGGATTGATGTTGTCTTATGGTCTTGGAATCTACACCAACCATGAACCATCTCAAACTCAAGTAAATGTATCTACTAAACCCCACCATGAACAAAACTCCAGTTGAAGAAATATATTTTGATTTTAGGTTTCCTCGGTGAGATAATTTGTTACTCTTTGCATGTCATATGTAGTTTGGTGAAAGATTAATTTGTAACATGAGACCTTATGAAATATGATTTTTGAAGCATACAAAAATTTGAAGTGAAGCCGTGTCTTCTCTTTGTTATGGAATTGATTAATGTACGATGAAGATATACGTTACCCTAGTAGTTTAGGGACTACTGTACCTAGCAATAATAATGAAATAGGCAAATTTGATTATTGGTCATCTCGAAAAATAGTAAACATAATTCGGACAGTGTCTAGTGACGTGTGTCCATGGACGATTACGAAACAAAATGCAGACAAAATAAAAATTGACATGAAATCGAAAACATAACGATGAGTTTTGTAATTGCTACAATAGAGAGACACGACGAGAGAGAGTTAAACCATCTGGACCGCACGGTCCGGGTCCGCGTTCTCCGAGCCCTCTTGGACCCCCGTCGGTGGCTGAGCCGCCGCGGTGGGAGGTGCGTGGTTGACGGTCTCCGGCAGCTTGCCGTCAACTTTGTTCTTCCTGTAGACTGCGTAGAGTATCATCTGAGCCATTGAGAAGACCAATCCCAGAACGTTGGGAGCCTGCAAAAAAGATAGTAATAAAGTTAATTAAGGAATAGCAACGACTTTTTAAAGGGATAGATGCTCACCGCAATGTTCAAGTCCCTGCGGAAGATACCGTACAAGAGCCAGCAGATACCATTCAACGAAAGCGAAAATGAGAGCCAAAAAGGCATGAACTCAACGCTCTTGGTCCGAATCACTTGTTTCTGCACGTTACAATGATTACAGACTAATTGTTAAACAAAGCTCAAGCGATGAGCATGTGGTATTTTTGTAGATACTGGAGTTGAACCCTTGTCCGTGAGGTATCAAGGTCTGATATCATATTAAAGGATCAACTCAACCTGATAGTTTTAGGTCCGATTATAGTCATATTTTAACAGATGGTTTTGACATAGAGAGTACTAACAATGATGCTCAAAGGTGCGCCGAAAACACTGGCAGCAAGAGCGATACAGATCCCACCAATAACTCGGATTCGGGTATGGCCTTTAGTCAACAACTGGGTCAGCACAACGATTGCTCCGAACACTCCCAAATTAATGAAAGCAACCAGCTTCACTGCTGTTGCCTGCATCATCCATCGGTTACATTATTAATTAATCAATTAGCAAATTCATAAGATTAAGAAGAAGAGGAAGTAATTAAGTAATTATAAGTATGTATGTATGTATGTATGTGTACCTTGGGTTTCTTAGGGGCATAGGTGACGAAGAGGGAGATATAAATAGCCTCAATGACACAACCGAAGGAGTTAATGGTGATGAGGAAGGTTTCATTTCGCTTAGCCAGTGCATAGTATATCCAAAGCATTGAACTGAACAATGCCACGATGTACGGGAACGAATGAAACCCCTCTGTCGACTTCTTCTTTACCACTCTTATAAATGTCGGCCTGTCGTTAAGTTAACAAACATCCATATGAACATCTAATATATATATATATAATGTCTAGGTCGTCTATAGCATGACAAAAAATAGAAGAAAAAAATAAGAAGAAAGAGCTTACATTGGAGATAGAAACACTCCGACGGACACAATATTACCTACACCAAATAAAACACCAAACATCATCAATATTATTAGAAGACCAACTCAACTAAAAATTCAATTATAGTTATATTCTAATACGACAAATCCGTTTATGGATTTGAATTTGAATGTGAGTTATTTAAAAAAGAAGATGAGTTCATTAAGATGTGATATAAGGGCGGTCCATTTTGGACAAATTTAGAAGAAATTAGTAGTTCTTGTATAGTGGGGTTTGAGTCTCTGTCCGTGAGATGTTCCGATATCATATTAGAGGATCAACTCGATTAAAAACTTAAGTCGATAGTTGAATGTTCAATCATAATTTTACTCTAACAAATACTTCTGAGTTCTGATAAATATATATGCATGACGGATCGAAGAAAAGGATGAGTATGTAGATGATATATAGTAAATACCTAGGATGCCAAAGACGGACGCCCATGGGTTTGCAGTAGAGAAAAAAATCATGTTGCTTTGAAGGGAAGCCTTTACTTGCCTCTCTCTTCTCAAGTCGTGCTTCAAGCAGCAGACGTAACTCTCTCTTTATATAGGCTCCCAAGAGACAATCAAATTGCATGAACAATTGCTCACCTGGCATATACTAGTACAGAAACTGGACCACCTTTTTGTTTCTGTTTCTCTTCACTTGTAAATGATAATATCAACTACGTAGTGTCTTGATAATGTGCATCATATTCATGTAAATATATTTACCGAGAAAAACTCTAAGAACAAACGAGTATTAGACTATTGAATTCAAAAACTAACTATAAATTTGTTAGTCGATCAATCTGACACTTAGATTTAAGTTAATTACAGAAAATAATATTTTTCGTTAAAAATGACAGAAAACGTTAGAAAAAACTACAATAACTAACATTTTATTCTTATTTGCTATTACTGCTGTGCCCAACTTTTCTATGCACCTTCCCTTTCAATCGAGCGTCACGCCCCTATTATTTCTCATGTCCACTGTCTCTCCCAGTCCCAAATCATCTTTATCATCCCAACTTTCTCTTTTTTAAATATTGCAAGCTGTATAGCCGTCATGGCTTCCAAATTGTCACTACAATCATGCATTGAGTGCAACAGTCCAAGTGAAGCAATCCTAGGTGGCTCCTCCTCTCAAAAATGATCGGGTCATCTAAGCCACTAATCGTGCACAACAACCCATAACGCTTTCTCTTTGCCTCTCGATCGGGACACCAATGATTTTACAAAACAACGTAGTTATGGTTCGGAGATGTATGCGTGTGGCATGAGACACCAAGCACTGTTACTGATTTTTTCGTGCTTTAAAAGCAGCCCATTAGGTTTATATATGCGGTCGAGGAGGATGCTTTTGTTCATTTGGAATCTGGTCTGCTTTTACAGCCTTGTACGTTGGATAAGGGTTGGGTAGATCCTAGATTTGTAATTTATTCGGGGCCAGGAGAAGAGGGCTGACGAGCGGTGGATTGTGGATGATGATGTGGGTGGTGCACAAAGAAAACCCTAAAGGCCAACGTACACAAACCAAAGTTACGAGGTTTAAATTGTGCATATACAAAATAAGTTTAGATGCCAAGCGGATCAAATCTGTCCCGTCGGCGCCGTCCATCTCCCCCCTCGCTTCGATCCCAGCCCCGACCATCGACGGCCGTCCATGAGTTTCTTCAGAGTCGTTGTTGTTATTTTGTTCTGTTATTTGGTCTTGTTGTTTTATTTTCCTGTAAGTCCCGGCTGTCGGAACCTTTCCGTCAAAGACTTGTCTTTGATCGGCGGGTCTCCGTTAGGTGTGGTTGCTACCTTCGGTAGCGTGATCGGTTGGGTCTTTCTACCGACGGTTCTCCCCCGACCAACGATAAGACAGACCAACCTGATCGTTGTTTATTTAGACGTTGTGTCGCCCGTTTCGAGAGTTATCATCTCTAGTCGGTTCTCGGATTTCCGAGATCGACCGGTGGACGCAAGGCTTGTTTGGTATGGTTTGTAAGGTTTATTATGCTTGATTAATGAATCTTTATTTCAAAAAAGAAGAACAAAGTCGAATAAAGATTGAATTAACAATAAAAACATCAAAAGATGATTTCATATTCTGATTACATTACGAACATTAATTTTTAATAAAAAGAATTCAAAATTTCTTGTCATGTTGTTCTACTCATCTAAAAATCTCCGTCCATGGATGAAGATATCAAATGTAGTTATCTAACCCATGAATAAATTATATACGTTAAAAAGAAGTAAGTTAAAAAGAAGTAAATATGTGTATGCTTAGTGTCCGTGGTCACACCAGGTCTATCGAAGAAGAAGAAGATGAGATGTCCACAAATGAGCATAGGGTATAATCACGAAAAAAGTATCAACATAAACTCATCACATTTGCATTCTTACATCTGATTGCCAATTTTGCATGAAAATGTCGATCAAATACTTGTTCTTTTTAAACGGATGGTGCATCAGTATCACCAAATACAAGATGTATCTCTCTATCTATACACATAATATGTTCTTTTAATGTTCATATATGGTTGGAGGTTCCGGGCTAAGCATTTCACATGACAACTACTGAGTTATCATCTGAGTAATTATTTGGTTTATGTGGGATTTTGCATTGTACTCCGTTAAGATATGGGATGAAATTAATCGTAGAGAAACGGAAACCTCGACGCCCCATCGGAACTGGATGAAGTTCTATCCTATCGTCATCTAGATCAAATATTTTCCCTTTACGATATAAAAGACGAAAAACAGCATTTTCTTAGTTGTAGACAAAAATGTATAAGTATTAAGTTGTATTCGACATTGGTGTGTTCAATCTTATCTCTTTTAACTGGTGTGCTCATTTTTACTTTTTATCTTTGTTTTTAATAATTTATACAAATAAAAGTTATTAGTGATATATACATACACATATGGAGGTGTGTACTGAAATTGGTAACATTCGTTAAAATGTTAATTAGTTTTGGGTTGGGATCAAAACCGATGACATACAACGATAATTAAATAAACATTATTTTTAATTTTATAATTTTACTCTGACAAGGGTATACTTGCATTTTACTAACCCTAATTTCACTCATTAACATTAACTTGTAGTTGTAATCAAAATTTTCTGTTAGGATTAAGAGCTCTCAATCTTAATTGTCCCAAGCGTCGTTCATGATGTTGCTACTGTGGGAAACCTCCATCACCAAGAGCCTATTCATGAGTCTCTTCCTCCTTACAAGCTTATTATTGTTATCCTTTGCGCCTCCACACCTCATGTTGTTGTATTAGAAGGATGGTGTCTACTCTACGACGATCTGCAACTCCTTGTTGCGGTGACGATCTCCCTCTCCGTGTTAGCCTCTCAAGTCAGAAGCGAATACACGATCGACGACGTAGCGGGAGGGGCCTTCATTGACTCAAACAATCATACGAATCAAGCGAGGCCAGCTATGCAGTCTCGCCAGCTCCAATGAGGCAATGTACAGGGAAACGGGACGTTAGTGAGGAGAAGCGTCCCGCCCCAATCACGATTGGTTGCTGCTGATCGTCCTCCTCTACCAGTTCCTGCGCTCCCTCCCCGAACCAGGCACGTCAATCCGTAAGTTAGTGACAACTTTAAGTGGATCCATGAACATTCAGACTATTATGGTTGGTCTCAGATCGAACCGTAATTGATAATATTGTATTCTAGTGATTAGTCAATGTGGAATTTTTGGAGTAAGCCAAGCAACTTGTTCTATCCCATCTCAATTAAGATTAGAAACATTGGTTGTATTAAATTCGGAACATTTCGTTAACTGTTGACAATGTTTGGGCCTCTCACACTATTTTCTGAACGGCCCATAAAATTGCTTCCTCCTCTCGTTTCCTTCAAACCCTCACACTCACATCACACCCAAAACCAAAACCCTGATCACTCACTCTCCAATCTCAAAGGACTCTTCTACAACTCCTCTCTCCCTCGCTTGATCACCACTGTTCGCCGATGGCGCTGAGATTGCTTCGCCTCCGGCGAGCCCTGACCTCTCTCCCCTCTCTCTGCCGCACCATTTCTCCCGCTCCTCTTCGAACCCCCATTTTAGCATCAGCTCCGGCGACATCACAGTCGTTGATGACGATGCTCCTTCAATCTCGGACATTCAGGTCGTCTTCGGTGTCTCTAGTGACCTCCGATTCACCCAACAGCGCTCAAGGTGAAATTGGCCCCGAGGACGTACTGTTCGAGGGTTGCGATTACAAGCACTGGCTATTCGTGATTGACTTCCCCAAGGACACGAAGCACACCCCTGAAGAGATGGTCGCTACGTACGAAGAGATTTGCGCCAAAGGCCTCAACATCAGGTCTCTCTCTGCTCCCTTCCCCACAAATGTCATTGTTTTTGCCGGGTTATTGTAATATTGATTTTGTTAAGTTTTATATTTAAAGGAGTAGCAATTCTGTTTGGTTGCTGAGAAAAATGTTGGGGTTAAAGGATATAAATAATTTTTTTTGATAAATGTTGCGTTTCTCTGTGCTATGGTTGGACTTTGGAGTTAGTTGGGATAGAACTATTTCCCAAGTTCAGTTTTATGTATGCATATGATTGGTGAAGAAACTAGTTTTAAGTTGTTTGTAGGAGATACTGTATGGAATGTTATTTGGTCTCTTTGTCTCTCTTATAAGTCAAGTGTTGTTGGGTATAGTATCGAAGAGGCGAAAACGAAAATGTATGCGTGTAGCACCACCATTTACCAGGGCTTTCAGGCTGTCATGTCTCAAGAAGAAGCAGAAAAGTTTCACAGTAAGTGATTGTAGCCTTTGGTGTGAACCTGAAATTGATATTTGTTACTCAGTGATGTTAACTTTTGTGGTTCCATGGTTGATCAGGCATACCGAGAGTTGTTTTTGTATTGCCCGATTCTTATCTTTATCCAGAGACTAAGGAGTATGGAGGTAGGATTTTTTCCATGCCAAATGTTTTTCCCCTTCCCTTGAATTGTACCTTCTTTGTGCTCTTAAGCTGATTCAAATGGTTTAACTTTAACCTGCAACTTGGATCCACACCCTTTTTTAGCAATATAATGAGTTTATTCATCTATACCTGCACGGTCATTGTTGGGCTTACAATTTTGTTTTTGTAACCATTAGGTGACAAGTACATTAATGGGGAAATCATACCAAGACCACCACCAGTTCAATTTCGAAAGCAGCCTCCAAGGTCCCATGATAGGGATACAAGGCCTGTGCAGGATAGACAACGCAACTCCTCCTACAGTGACCAAGGAGATGGAAGGAACTCTCCGGCTTCACGTCATTATAATCCAACCGGACAAGTAGACAGAAGAGGTCCAATGCAGAACTATGGGCCTCCGCAAGATTACGGTGCACCCGGGGACAGAAGAGGCAGGCCTCCGCAAGATTACGGTACACACGGGGACAGAAGAGTTGGTCCAACGCCGAACGACAGGCCCTCGCAAGGTTATGGTTTTGCAGGACAAGGAGAAAGAGTGGGTCCAGTGCCGAATCATGGGGCTCCACAAAATTATGGTCAGCCAGGACAAGGAGATGGAAGAGGTTCATGGCCAAACCAAAGGGTTTCCCAAAATTATGGTCAACCGGGACAAAGAGAAGGAGGGGATGCAATGCCTCTTTATGAGGCTCCTTACAACCAGAAGCAGCCGGGAAATTATCCCCAAGAACAGGTCCGTTTCCCACAAAGAGAACAGAGAGACTATTCACCTACTGGGCAGAGGGATTTTAGTGGAAATAATAGGGATTATGCACCAAGGCAACAGGGATATAATGGCAGAGGACCAACTGCACACAGCCAGCAAACAGATGGAGCCCAGATGTACCAGGAGCATGAAGATGGTCAAATGTTCTCACGGGTGGAGCAGAGGGACCTCCAAGGAGAGCATAGGAACTCTGCAGCTGGGGGACAAAGTGGGACAAACCAAGTAAGGCACCTTCTGATAACTATATTATTTGAACTTTTGACTGATGAAACATCTTTTCTATCTGGTTGTGAGCTAAAAAACAAAACACCTAATGTTTGTCCTTCTAGTCAATCATTCCTTACACTTGAGAGACAAACTGCGAGAGTTGCATAGTAACTAGTAAGTGTGTTCCTTTCTTGAGGCCTCTTACTGATGTGTGAAAAAAGAAAATTATTTTGACTATAAATGTATGATTGAGAATACATGCTGCTTCCATGAGTTTTTCTGTGAGAAAGAGAGCAGTCGATAAGATTTCCTGATATAGTTCTTTGATTACCAATAAAGGATGTCATGCCCATATGCAATTTTTTTGTAATTTTTCCATTGAAATGAGTGCTACCGTCTATATATATATATCAATTGACTGTAAAGGAGTTATTTAGTCTCCCCATACAAACTGTTTTAGTACTCTCTATGTAGAATTTCATTGAGAAACTCTCCATGCTGGAGTTAGTTATCTAGGGATGAAAACTTAAATTCCAAAAATGATTAGGCCCTTTTATACGGGAATACAAACAGTTTTTTACCTAAAAAACTTGTATCTTCTCCCATGTTTCCTCCATTTTGGTTAGTATGATTGATACTTGAGTGTTGTTTGTTGCAGGGGAGGTATTGAAACCACATCAATCGCTTCCTCAAGGCAAGACACGATCTGCAAAGAGAATATGGAATCTCCTATATTGTCGCATTTTGTGAGCATGGAATAAAAATGGATTTATTTACTTGTTATGAAATGCTTGTGAAAGTTGCACATCAGATGCCTTCTGTTCACAACTTAGTAATATGTGAAATGTGGTTAGATACAGAAATTTGGGATCATATTATTATGTCCTCTTTTTTCATTGATGCGTTGCTATATTATGTCTCACACTATTTTTGCCTTTTCAGTTTACTGTTTAGAATGCCTGGTAAAAGGAAAGAACCAAAGTATAGGAATGTTTTTCTTCTTATCATTTCGAAATATATTAATATCGGGATTTTAAAAAATAATCATAAGCTTTAGCATTTTGTGAAAGTATAGGCTAATATTTCAATTAAATCTACACCAAATTGATAATGGATTTGACTAGAGAATCATGACATAAATTAGATTTAAGTTTATGACTAAATTGAATAAAATGTTCAAAATTTTAAAAAATTATGTATAAAATCTTTAATTGTTTTCTTTGTTCTATTTAAACAATTTCTGCCTCCAGGATCATTAAATTTCAAATAATTATATGTATCAAAAGAAATTAAAAGAAAAATATAATAACTTATTCATATTATGCGAAGATATGTTATCTGGACCGCATAGCGCGTCTGACTTCGGATCAGAAGGTCGTGGGTTCGACTCCCACTGTGGTCATATTTTTACATTACAAACCCCAAATTTCATATTTTTCACAATTTCTACCTCAACTTTTCATCCAAACCCCAAATTTCATATTTTTCACAATTTCTCCCTCAACTTTTCATCCTTAAACTTCCTTGTTCTTTTCAGTCCCCAAACTTTGATGAAATCGAAAGTGCTGAGAAGTGAGTTCAATCAATCACTCATGAGAATAAATTTAAAAAAAAAAAGGGAAGAGTGAGTGAGTGGGACAGCCCTCCAAAAACAAGGACATTGATACCTATATGATATCCTGTCCAATGGACACTTTTATATATTATATGAAGCTTTTGTATTAAATGCAACTTGCTGCCCTTTTGTGCACTTTATGTGTGGAGTTGGCCTGTCTCCTTTCAACCTCATCGTCTTTTTCACCCTTTTTTTTTAATCATACTTGATCGGCTTTTAAAATATCCACAAAAACTCTTTTGAATCTATAAAATCTCGCATACCCAGATCCCTTATATCTATCTATTGAGGTTGAGTAAAATCCGAAACCGGCAAAATCCAGTCATTTTAAAAATGTTCCGGATGAATTATGGAAATAGATTTTATGGACTCAGATGATCCGACCCAAAAATTGAAATATGCTATAATTCGGATAATAAAATTATATATATATATCGAAAGATAATAATTGCCGCTTAATTGAAAGATGATAAGGAAAAAAAAGCTTAATATAAATAACTATTCATATGCATTGTCAACAAATAAATAAATGCGAACAAACGATTCAATATTCACACATGTGAGTTCAAGCCCGTTAGACATGTCGAATCTTGAAATTTGTAACCCTTGTAATTGCGCTTGAGAGAGTCTTATCTTTAAGCTCTCCACGTGGACTTTGAGAGGTTTCATATATATATTAAGAAAACTTTAAAATATTTTTCATATGAGACTTGTGAAAACAAGCACAACTTCATTTGCATTTTTTCTTAACAATACTAGTTAAATGAGTGAAGTTTAAACTTTAAATTCTCTTTCATCTATTGTCCGTTTAGAGTTTTTAATCCTTCATTGTTATAGAACATATCATTATAATTAATACCGTTTAAATACAACGGATTTTTGCTCCAAAATTGAGCATTAGGTTGACACATTCTCAGAGATAGACTTAGCCACTTTCTCTGTTTTATCCAACAATTTTTTAGTGCGGAAAATAAGTTGCTACCGTCTCTTATTAAACATTAATTGTCCAAACCGACGATAATGTAATATTGATAGCATCCCAAAACTGAATTTTACATGATGGATCTTATCGTCCCAATGTGTAATCTTCTAAAACAAACAATAAAAGCTATTATGATAGTATATCGTGAAAGCTCTTATTACTCCAACGTCACATTTCACAACGTTGAATATTGATATCATGTTGAGTGGCAAGAAGAATTCGACATTCCATAGCGTTTTTAGGAAATATATCTTGGTTTTCTTCTCAAATATGTTTTTTCAAATTTTTAAGAAACTAGATACTTCCTAAATTATTCACGAATAAAATAGAAGTCTCCAAGAAACATAATAGTATGTATAATATATCACAATCTCAACATTATCAATTTATAAAGATTTCCCTATATATTGATTGGGAGGCAAGAATGGAATGTTTAGATTCTTTCGGGGTAGAAAGTCGAAATACCAAAAGCTTGGAAGAAATATTTAGAAAAAGTAAGATATTTCCATCCAAGTCCCTTCCTTTTCAACCCCAGCGAGACCCAGCCAGGAACAGGATCAGACTTCAACGAGAAGAGAGAGAGAATCAGAAACAGCTTCAGAGGAGGAAACCAAACCCTAGGACGGATCAATCTGGGTTTCGATTTCAACCTCCTCATCTCTTTCCACGCATTGTCTTTCCTGGATCCTTCATTTTCAATCTCCTTCACAGAGGTTAGCTTATCATTCCAAGTTCCGTTTCTATCCTCTTCAAAATCAATCTGTTTTCGTTCCCAATTATGATTTTGAATCAGTTCTGATTCTTGGTATCGGCGTCCTTTTTCTGTACATTGTGGCTTCCTCTTCCTGGGATCAGTAATTTTGTTTTCTAGGGCTTTTCCTTTAGCCACTGTTAGCTTGATTTCGTTTTTGTATTCTTGTTCTGGTCTGATTGGTAGCTGGGAAAATGTGGGAATGCTATACAAGTTGAAAAGTTCGAAGCTGTTCTGACTCAAAGAGACTAAATTTGTTTTCCCACTGAGCCCCAAACTATGCTTTATTATTTATTTTGGTTTGCTTTGGGAAATTTTGATTTTCCCCCTCTGTTTTCTAAGAAACCAAACAAGTACAGTGATTCATGTTCAGTTTTCAGCTCATGGTGTGAGAGACTTGGAATTGGGTTATGCACATCTTAAAATTATATTATCCAACTACTGTTAGATTTATGGATGTTATTGATTAATTTTTTTGATTAATTACGGAAGAGGGGTTGAATGTGAATATCATATAGTTCCCTCTGTTGGTTTGACTACAATCTAATAAAAAGTTACATCTTCAACAGTGTTGTGGTTCTATGCATATTGGTAGTGCTGGAATGATGTGTGTGTAGTAAAACTTGTCCTGTTTTATTGTTATTTCAAGTTTAACTTGATTCAATGTCAAAGTATTATACTTCACACTTGTTTCAGTGCGTTGTTATTTCTTACAAAACTTTGAGCATCTTGTTATAGGTCTCTATGTGATTGTATTAGCTGATTCATCCTGTCATATTTCTAATTTTTGTTTCTATTTTCTGTTATAATAGGCTGGTCAATGGCCAATTCCAAGGGGTCATCAAATGTAAGAAATATGTACTCTGGAAAACATGCTTTGCTTCCTCCAAAAAGTCCATTTCCTAGTATTTCTCCATCATATGTCGATTACACCCCAAGTATTACGATTGGATCCAAAGCTGTTCAGAAGCCTAGAGAGGTAAATGCACAACACCAACGTACTTCCTCGGAGAGCTTTCTCGTAGAAGAGCAGCCTTCTTGGCTTGATGATCTTCTTAATGAACCAGAGACACCTGTTCGAAGGGGAGGTCATCGACGCTCATCGAGTGACTCGTTTGCATATGTAGATGCGGTAAATGCTTCCACCTTAGAATATGCAGCCCAGGATGAATACAGGAACAGAAATATTTCCTGGTCTCAAGAATTTGATCGCTACAAAGATGCTCGGCATGCTTCTTTCTATGGTGAAGCAAACATGCAAAATCCAAAGAATAGGCCATGGGATTCATCTATGAATGCTAGGAGTCACCCAAGCAACTTACCTTCTGCTAGGGATCATATGATTCTTCAAAGTACAAGGTCATCAGCGACACAACAAGAGGCAGATGGGTTTCCATCTACAGTCAGTGAAAAGCTGGAACGCTATGATTCCAATTCACATGAGACAAAAACTTCATCTGAGAAAAAGGATAATTCTCAGGCTAAGTCATCTGCTTTTGACCCAGATACAAAGCATGCGAAGCAGTATGTTATTGATTCTTTTGTTTTCACTACCTCTCTTACATATTTATTTCATATGTTCGCTGTGACGTATTAAACTAACATGCCATTTTGGCATGCTGCTAAGTTGTCTTGTTGCATATATATTCTTTGCCACATTAATCTCTTGAACAAGCTTAGCTGCTACTGATACCATTCAGGACTACTATTTGTTTGTTTCCCTATGCTTTTCTGTGGAGATGCTTGGTTATAATTTGTTTGCTTACCCGGGATGATGATATTTTTGATTTATAGAGATCCTCAATACTTCACCAGTATGTTATCTGAAGTACCAGTTCGCTGTTACATATAACATATTTGATAGTAGAACCTGAAACGCTTCTGGTGCAGGCAATTTGCTCAAAGGTCACGGGTGCGTAAGCTTCAGTACATTGCTGAGCTGGAAAGGAATGTACAAGCTTTACAGGCAAGAGCTGTGGAAGCTTAATCACTACGATTTTTAACCTTGGTTTCATTCCTTTTACTGGATTATATACTTGAGGGAAAAAGTTATGGTGTTGATCCCAACATGTGTAAACAGGCAGAAGGATCTGAAGTTTCAGCTGAACTTGAATTTCTCAACCAGCAGCATCTTATTCTTAGCATGGAGAACAAAGCCCTGAAGCAACGTTTGGAAAATTTAGCCCAGGAGCAGATCATTAAATACTGTAAGCTTTCTTTCCTATGATAAGTTAAGAACTTGATTATTAATTTTTTTATATTGCTTGAGCACCTAAATTTGTGAGCTCGGCAATAAGGAACTGAAGAAGACAATGCAGTTGTTAGATTGAAACTGGTTCATATTTTTAAATATCTTTAAGTTGTGAAAATAGCAATATAATACACACATTTACAGTGGAGCAAGAGGTATTGGAGAGAGAAATTGGCAGGCTACGAGCATTGTATCAGCAGCAACAGAAACCACAGGCTCAACAGCCACCCTCCAGCCATAGACGAAGTAGCAGCCGAGAGCTGGATTCCCAATTTGCAAACCTTTCCTTGAAACACAAGGATGCCAGTTCCGGCCGTGACCCTGTGAGCGGTTCCCTCCGCATTTAGATTAACTATAGAGCAGGAGTTCCATCCTCTGCTCTTGTTGGCCAATTGTTTCTTTGACCAGAATTGCAGGACGAGGCAGAGTTCTTCGAGAGTCCTGTTTTATGCATTATAGTTTTGAACGTTTTCTCGCCCTTGCCCTCCTCTTAAATTAATAGCTTGTGCACCTGGTGGTCACTACTTGAAAATGATGTTTTCAGGCAAGTGACTGTGCCGGAGGTGGTAAATTGAAACTGATATATATGTTCCACACTCCTGTATTCTAAAAATTCCCCATGTTGAATCCCAACTTGCAATGCTATGCTTTGTGGTGATAATTGTACAATGTTGAATGGAATTGACTGCCCTTCAATTCTGTTGATTGTAATCAAATTTCAATAAATTTGTGTTTCTCCTTCCTTTTAGTTGATCATGATATCTTGTATGAAACTGAGATACGATTTTGTTTTGAGTTATGAAGATGCACCCTTGAAAGAAAAACAATGCAACAAGTTTCAGAAAGTTGATAAAACACATAAACTGTTATTGCGAAAATTCCCATAATTATCTGCAAAACACTAGCAACAACACAAAAACTGTCCTGTCAATGTCATTATGGAAACAAAGAATCTATATAAAAAAGAAAAGAATGATTCAGAAGAGCAAGACGATGAGTATGAGCAACAAGGCTAAAGCAAAGGGGAGTAAAGGAGGCCTAAGAGAGAGCCTGCAACCACTATTGGGGAGCCTGGGAAACTGATCCGGAGGCGGCATCACACACTCATCCCCATTGAACGATACTCTCCTCGGAAACACCCAGCCATCCCGGAACGTGAACATCTCCGGGTCCTTGTGGAACAATACCTCCGTCTGAACAAATCCGTCCTTCTCCGCCGTCAGCAGCAAGTCGTTGTAGTACTTTATCCCCCAGAACATGGCAGTGTCATCTGATAAAAGCAGGAATGTTAAGACCGGGAACAGAGACATGGTAAGAGCATAGTATGGACTTACTGTAAGGCCCATGTTGACCAAGTATCTGGTGATTGAAGCTGAACACTTGGACGAGGCTCTTCATCTTGGGATGTTGAACCTCCAAGTTCCATTGAGAGAAGTTCATTGAGTCGTTGAGGTTCTGGATGGTGATCTTCACACGCCAATACTCTCTGTAGCTTTCTTTGACATGCCAGTGCACTCGTATGGGGCACAAGTGCAATGTACACATCACTGTAGGTTCTGGTTGCTCCTTGGGTAGTTGCAGCAGCGCTGGAGTCTCCCCAACACTGAAACACTCAGTGCATACATCAGAGTTGAGTTGTGTAATGAAACAAGTGAAGAAGAAGAAGAAGAAGTAGGAGCATACTCTAGACATTTGACCCCGGGCAGGCCTCGGCAGCCACAGCTACACTGAGTGCAGTGGACAATGCTACTGCTGTAAAACGCAGTCATGGAAACACAGCACGTTGGAACAGGCGATGCCCGGTGCTGCGTATACATGCAGGTCACATTCCATGTCTCTGCAACAACAAGTACATTTTATGATCACAATTACGACACATTGACGTTTACAGGGTTAATTGCAGATAGTTATTACTCTTTCTCCTAACCAATAAGGATTTAACTCTAAATGTTGAGAAAAAAGAAACTTACTTATGGCTTGTGGCCTTTGGCGGGCCGTCTTTGTTGGGGACA